>CM047899.1:31548497-31664380 GCA_026229545.1 Pistacia atlantica | reverse complement strand
TCACTCCCTCTTTCTTTCCTTTCCTCCCGTCGCTTATTCTCCTTCCTTCCTTCCCTTCCCTCCCCTCCTCCTCCTGCTCCTTCTCCTCCATCTAATGATAGCGATGTTGAGTCTAAAAAAAATGAACGAATTGGGTGGTTTGTGTGGACATGGTCGACGAGTTGAATAGCTCATATCCTTCATATACTACATCCATTTTACATTGGGTTTTACTTGATGTTAGAGACGGGTTAATGCCAATACATAGGAGAATCTTGTAAGTAGTGTTTACTAACTTATTTATACGGTTTTGATCCTAGGTATCATTATTCTTAACGTCCTAACTTTCCATCTTCTTTCTTCCCTTGCATCTATCTATTAGACAATCTTCTTGTTTTCATATTGTCTTGTCTTTGCTATCTTTCTATCACTAAATAAAGGTGTTAGCTCCCATATGAATGCCTGATAAGTAGCCTTCTTTTTCCTACCTTTAGGATGTTACTTATGTCTAGTAGTAGTTGGAAGTTGCTAGTAAGGAACCTAGGCTATGGAATTGTCATTTGTTTTTAGGGAGAAGAGCAGGCAAGGTTTCAAATGTCTAGGGACATCTTCTAATTGATTTTCTTGTAGTTCCTCTTCTTTCCTTTGGGAGTAGGGATTTCAGACGGTTGGTTCGTGAATGGAATACCTGAAACTTGCTCCGTGTTGTGAAGTGAACTCCTTGTTGGGCTAATGTGAGCCAGATTCAGCTAACGTGTGCCCGCCTAAGCAAGAATAAACAAAGACGCTAACGTGAGCCTCACTCAAATGAAAAATAAGACCAAAAAAATTCTGAAATTTCAATTTGCCCTATCCCAAATTTTACAAACCCTAATAGCGTCTTCTAACGGATGACCACCATAATTACTATGCAATCTTTTCTTCTGCAATGCGTTTCTCCTCCGTCTTCCTTCACCCCCACCACCATCGTCACTCCTTCTTTCTTACCCCTTCCTTCCCTTCCCCTCCCCTCCTCCTCTTTCTCCTCCTCCTCCTCCTCTATTCAATGATAGCGACGTTGAGTTTGAAAACAATTCAACCAAATTGGGTGGTTCATGTGGACATGGTCGACGAGCTGACTAGCTAATATACTTCATACATTACATCCATTCTGCATCAAGTTTTACCTGATATATGTTAGAGATGGGTTAATGTCAATAGCCCAATACATAGGAGAATCTTTTAAGTAGTGCTTACTAACTTATTTATGCGGTTTTGATCCTAGGGTATCATTATTCTTAGTGTCCTAACTTCCATCTTCTTTCTTCCCTTACATCTATCTATCAGACAATCTTCTTGTTTTCATATTGTCTTCTCTTTGCTATCTTTCTATCACTAAATCAAGGTTTTAGCTCCCATTTTAATGCCTAATAAGTAGCCTTCTTTTTTCCTACCTTTAGGATTTTACATATCATTGGTAGTAGTTGGAGTTCCTAGTAGAAAGCTAGGCTGTAAATGTCTTCTCTTTTTAGGGAGGAGAGCGGGCAAGGTTTCAAATATCTAGGGATAATTTCTAATAGATTTTCTTGTAGCTTGTCTTTTTTTCCTTTGGGAGTAGGGATTTCACACGGTTGGTTTGTGAATGGAATACCTAAGACTTACTACTTGTTGTGAAGTGAACTTTCTTTTTATAACCAGCTAGGATAGATCAAAGAATAGATTAGATCTAGCCATCTCTTTATAGTAGCTCCTCTTGCTAGGGGAATGTAGGTGGCAGTCGTATATCTCGCTTTCTAGATGTTTCAGTCTTCCTTCAAGTTCTATTTGTTTTATAAAGGACTAATTGTTAGGTCATTCGCTTGAGTCTACTAATAAGTCATAAGTTCATTCCAAGTTGTCTGTTTTATTAGGCTCTCTGTTCAGTTCATCTAGTATCAGATAGACTATTCTATTTCATTCATTATGGGTGCAAAACCATCGACTTTCATTGATGTAAGCCCTTCTGTCTTGATCTACCTTAGTGAGGGCATTGATTCAACATCTTTACGACTCGTTTATGCCATCATAGTAGCTTAGAGGCTTATCCCACTTACAACAAATAAAGTTGATTATATCTGATTTCCAAAGATAGTGCAATCCTTATTTTATACCGTTTTGGGAGCTGCCTATTAGACAAGGTACTTAGGGAATCAGCCTTTTTTTTAGCCCATTTTTTGCCCCTTCTTGGTTTCCGACCCCACCTCTTCTTTCTTTTTTTCTCTTCTTAGTTTCCATTGTGGCCAAAACCACCACCATCACCAACTCCACCTCTTCTTCCTATTGCTCCACCACCGCTCCACCACCACCAAACCACCTCCATTTATTCTAATTTTTTTAATTAATCAATCAACCTCCAAGAATAATGTCAAAGTTACAAAGAGATATAGCATGACAAGTGTGACACGTCCCACATCGAAAGGGAAATGGGGGGTCTTGGGTTTATAAGGGAAGAGTCCTTCCACCTAATAGGTTATCCGTTTAGGTGTGAAACTCTAAGCCCGTAACAAGTGGTATTAGAGCCTACCGAGATCTATTTTTTGGTGTCCATCAAGCGTCCACACAAAAGAGTGTCCATGTGTGATTAGGCCTGCAATCAAACCGAACACGAACGAAGCCCTGTTCAAAACTCGTTCGATAAGCATGTTTGATTTTGTGTTCGAACTTGAACGAACACAAGATGTCTGTTCGTGTTCGTTCGACTAACTCGTAAATACCTGTTCAAATAACTCGTTTGATAACTTGTAAATACCTATTCGAATAAAAAATATACACCAACTTTCTAATTCATGCTCTAAAAAACAAATATACAACAATTTATAATTCATACCCATTTAATTCAACATTTGAAAATAAACCAACTCTCTATCTATATTTATATTTTAAATAAATCAATAAAAACTTAGTAAATTAAAATAAGTAACCTATCATAAATAATAAAACTTCAAAATAAATTAAACAGAACAATAAACATTCAAAACAAATTTTGGTTCCATATCAAAGATGACACAAACAAAAGGAATTTGCATTTTGCATAGACATTACAGCACAACAAAAAAGGATTCCAAAGAGTGAACATGCCACTATATAGTATATAGTGTGAACCTACAAAAGAAAAAAAAATTGAAAATCATTAGTAATAATAGACTGATTTTAAATATGGCTACACTTAAAAAAGTAATCATATATCAATATACTTGGTTCAATTGATGGAAAGATCAATCTCCAATTTCTCCTCTGTCTAAAATACACAAAGAAAAAAAAAATTAAGTTAGAATAAACATCAAACCATTAAAATAATTAAACACTTATATAACTTAAAAACATGGATCTTACTTTGCTCTTTTTCTTTACTCCATGGAGATTGCGACACCAATCTCCACCACAACGTAGCACTTCTACAGTTATTGAAGACAATGATGATCGATAAGGGTCAATAACTCTGCCACCAGCACTAAAAGTCGCCTCCGAAGCCACCGTGGTTATAGGAATGGCTAGTATATCACGAGCCATCCTAGATAAAATCTTATGCTTCATGTTGTTCGCCTTCCACCACACTAGTGCATCAAATGTGTTTGGAACCTGGTTGACAAACATAACGTGACTCCTGCAAATAACAATCTAACTTAGATTTTTCTGAATGAATATCTTCATCCTCAATAAGATAATGTTCTAAATCAAATTCCCCATAAGTAGGAGCTTCGGTTCCTACATTCATCTAAGTACACATGTTCATTCCAACATTTTCTTCATTGTTGGAAGAGTGGAATTCCTCCACATATTCCCTGTACAACTCATACAATGCATCCCGTACTTTGGCGATATTTGCTCGTGCTTCGGACTCAGGATATAGTCTCGGGAAAGAAACTTCAATCACCTTCATTTTATATCTCGGATCCAAGATAGCGGCAATCGACATCAACAAATTACATTCACCCCAATATTTATCAAACTTCTCTTTCATCTTTTTCACCATTACTCGAATAAATTCATTTTCGTCTGTTGCCTTTTTATCAAGCATTTTTTTGATCCGGAAAACCTCATTCAAAAATATATTAGAAGTAGGGTAATCACTCCCAGAGATTAAATTGGTCAACCATACTAAAAACTCCCAAAATATCACATACCTTCTGAACTTTCTCCCAATCCTCATCGTTAGGAAAATAAATAAACCTAGAGTCTTTGTCTTTGAATCTCGGAAACACATTTTTAAATTGTAGTGCAGTTACCATAATCTCATACATCGAATTCCATCTTGTTTTACAATCTAAAATCAACTTTCGATTAGGCAACTGTAGCTGCTGCACAATCTATGAGAAAATTTAGACCATGCTCTCCGATTGGTTGATGTACCACATACTGTCATGGATTTTTTTTAACAATATCCTTAATTTTAGAAAGGCCATCTTGAACCAAAAGATTCAAGATATGTGCACAACACCGCACATGGAATAGCTTCCCTCCACAAACCAACCGCCTGGTTACTAAAAAATTCTCTCTCAATGTTTTGATTGCTACATCATTACTGGAAGTGTTATTGACAGAGATAGTGAACACCTTGTTTTCAATACCCCATTCCTTTAAACATTTGTACACCGAATCAACAATTTGGAACACCCATGTGAGGAGGATCAATATGTACAAAGCTCAATACCCTTTTCTGCAACCTCCAATTACCATCAATAAAATGTCCAGTTATAACCATATATTATATATTCTGGTTACTTGACTTCCATAAATCCATCATCAAGCTTATCTTGTTGACATTCTTTAAAACATTCATTAACTTCTTCTTCTCAATCTCAAACATAGACACACAATCTTTTTTATTTGTTATGCGCATTATTTTTTCCCACTCAGGCATCCTAGTTTTTTGCATTAGATTGAAACCTTCTTCCTTCCATAATGGTAAACGGATGCTCATGCATCATGACCCACTGCGCAGCTCTTTCCCTCATCCTTGCCATATCAAATTTGCCATCCCAAAGAACAGGGGGTTGTGAGTCACCCCAACTTGAACTTGGTTGGAAAAAATTGTTGTCCACCACTAACTTGCCTTTCGTTAAGCCTTTTCCTAAGACATTCCTCTGAATTTCATTTAATTGAGTAGTGGGCCTCATTTTCGATAGCACATAGATTACCTTACAATGAATGCATTGTGTCTTTACCTTTTCATCGGGCAATTGTAACACCTTTTTGAAATCATTCCACACCGCGATTTCTTTGCCCTTTTCTTCCTTCCAAATGCGTTAACATCATCCCCCTCGGCCTTCCTCTTGTTCTTGACTTGTTTCTTGAGTAACCAAGTTAGAACTAATTGTATTTGAATCCCTTTGTGGTTGGGGCTTCGATGGAGCCTTCCATTATTTCACTGATATTTATATCATGAGAGAAAGAATTCACAAACTGAAATGATTTACAACACTTAAGCTGATGATAACACAAGAATTGGAAAATGATTTCGAAATAAAATTTAATACCTTCGAAGCAATGGATGTTGAAAATGCACAAGCGAAACACCCTCTTCTCGGCCTTCTCGACTTGATCTAGATGTCACAGTGCTGCATTGATTTCTTTTGCCTCTGGAATCTCCTTTAGTTTCTGTAGACTGATACAAGAAATAATATTTGTATTTATCATATTGCAGTAGCATAAATGTTTTATATATGTTAGATGTAAATGGCTTATGTTTTATGGACCTATCTTCAAGCTGTCCTCTTTGCAGTAGTCACTGTAAGTGTTAGCTTTCCATTAAAGAGTATTATGGTCGAAAAAAGTGCTCTGAGTGTCTCAGTTGTTTATGTATAATTGTTACAAGTTTCTGTAGACCCAAAAAGGTTTTATAGGTCTTGATTCTATAGCAGATGTAGTTGAATATCTTCATTTTGGTAAAAGTGTCGGCAAGGTATGTACTGTATTTATTTCTATGTCTACCTTCTGTTTATTAAAAGTGTCGGCAACCTTCTGTTGCTAACTTATGTGTTTGTTACTTTAATGAAAATTTGAAGGTGGTTGTTTGTGTAGATCCAACTTTCAGTCAACGAATGGCAAAGTTATGAGTAATTAACTTCCGTTTGAATCATCCTTCAACAAGCAATTCTTAATACAAAACAATAAGTTTAGACAAAGAAAGGAAGATTCAGAACAGGCTTTTACTATATACATATCCTTGTCTGTCTTATAGTTGGTCAAATCAAGTAAGCCACTAAATAAACAAGTGTGTTTGTAAATTTAAAAAAATATGCATCAAATTTTAACAAAAAAATATATGGATCTGTTTGTTCCAGAGTAAAATGAGCGAAATTAAACGAATATGGACTTTTCTCAAGAGCCAAACAACTATTCATGAAAACAAAAAGCGAAATAACTTACGAGAATCAATTGCAGCTTCTTTTAATCTGAGTTTGCGAATTAAAACTGAAATCTCTCTCGTTTAGTCCTTTATACTATGTCTCTATTTGTTTGATTATCTTATTCCCGCCTAACTGCTGAGTGTTGACTATTGAGGCATGGGGCTGTTGTTGAAGCAAGCTCAAAACTGCAGAAAAAATTAGAGCTGTGAAGACCGAAGTGTGAACTGCGAATCTGTGATGTGAGTGTCTGAGTGAAGGCTTGAGGTTGTCGCAATTAGGGAAAGGAAAAAGGTGGAATTGGGGATTTGGACTTTGGGCCGGGTAAGGGAAAATGTGGGTTTGGACTTTGGATTTTCAAAAAAAATATATATATATATATATATATATGTGTGTGTGTGTGTGTGTGTGTATGTATAAAATATATAATTGTGTATGTACAAAATTATTATCATACATATATTAATCATAAATTAAATATGTTTAATATGTTATGAAATTACCAAAATTATAGGTTATCATATATTTATTATCATTACATAAATGATCATAAATATTTTAAATGTTTACATATATATTTTGTATCAACACCCATAAATTCATAATAGAATGAGGGTTTATTATAATATATGATCAATACATATGTGTGATTAATTTGTTATATATAATTTGTAATTGTGTATATACAAAATTATTATCATATATATATATTAATCATAGGTTAAATATATTATGAAATTACCAAAATTATAGGTTATCACATATTTATTATCACTATATAAATTATCATAAATATTTTAAATGTTTACATATATATTTTGTATCAACACCCATAAATTTATAGTGGAATGAAAAGTCTATTGTAATATATGATCAATACATATGTGTGATTAATTTGTTATATATAATTTGTAATTGTGTATATACAAAATTATTATCATATATATATTAATCATAGGTTAAATATATTATGAAATTACCAAAATTATAGGTTATCATATATTTATTATCACTATATAAATTATCGTAAATATTTTAAATGTTTACATATATATATTGTATCAACATCCATAAATTTATAGTGGAATGAAAGTCTATTGTAATAAATGATCAATACATATGTGTTATTAATTTGTTATATATATATATAATGTGTAATTGTATATATACAAAATTATTATCATACATATATTAATCATAGGTTAAATATGTTATTAAATTATTAAAATTATAGGTTATTATATATATATATTATCATTACTGTCTACATTTATATTTTGTATCAACACCTATAAATTTATAGTGGTATGAGAGTTTATTGTAATATATGATCAATACAAATGTGTGGTTAATTTAAGGTTTAATTAAGCTATTATGTTATTAAATTTGTTATGTTATACATCACTTGATTATACAATATGTTATGTTCATAAATTTGTCATATTATATTTAATTAAGCTATTATATTATTAAATTTACCATGCTATATATCACTTAATTATACAATATGTTATGTTCATCAATTTACCATACTATATTTAACTAAGCTATTATATTATTAAATTTGTTATGATACACATCACTTGATTATACAATATGTTATGTTTATCAATTTATCATACTATATTTATTATTTATTAATTGAAATGTTATCTTATAATATTTAATTATTGATTACATTTGGAAAAATATGAAGCTATTATGTTATTAGATTTACTATATTATATATCACTTGATTATACAATCTATTATGTTATTAAATTTGTCATGCTATGTATCATAATAATTTATTATTTTTTAATTAAAATGCTATATACTTATATATTTAATTATTGATGACATTTGGAAAAAAAACCCAAACATATAATATATATAAAAAAACAAAAGTATCATAATATTTTATTATTGATTACCATTAAAAAAAATTCATCCAAACTAAATCAAACATAATATAAAAATGAAAAAAAAATATAAATTATAATAATGCATACCATGTTTTTCGAATATAAACAAACGAACAATCGAATGATTGTTCGCGAACGGATGGATCAATGAACGTATAATGTTCGCGAACATAATCAAATGAAAAACCCCTGTTCGAACTCGATCAAACATATTATCAAACGAATATCAAACTGTTCGAGAACATTATCAAACGAACAACAAGTTGTTCACGAACTGTTCGGTTCGTTTGTAGCCCTATGTGTGATTGTGGGTCCATTAAAGGTGAGGTGGACGAGTAGGCAGGAGGTCCCCACTTGTGACAAGGGTGTGTAACACATCTTACATCAAAAGGGATTTTTTTTGGGGGAGGGGATGGTGTCATCTTGGGTTTATAAGGGGGCGAGTCCTTCCACCTAATAGGCTAGCCTTTTGGGTGTGAAACTCCCCACGTTTCGCTTATTCTCTTTTCTCCTTCTCCCGCCGCTTATTCAACTTCCTCCCCTCCCTCCTCCTCCTCCTCCTCCATTATTCGAGGATAGTGACATTGAGTCTAAAAAGCAATCACTTGAGTCGTGCGGTTCGCGTGGATCTGGGTGACGAGATTATTAGATCTTATACATCCTACACTACATCCGTTTTTCACCAACTGTTGCCTGACATTAGAAACGGGGTAGTGCCTGTACATAGGAGGATATTGTAAGTAGTGGCTTACTAACTTATATATGCAACTGATTTTGATCCTACAATGTTAATTTTTTTTTTTTTTTTTTTCTGAATTTTGCCATAGATTTAAAATGCATGGGTTGGGCCTTTCTTCGAAAAACCTTGTGAAAATTATTATTTAGTTGCTGCGGAGGTTAGAGTTAGTACTAGTGAAGTGACATGCCTTATTTACATTACAGGCTATTGTTGATCTTGCTATCATTATTTCACTTGTATTCTTTTAATTATTAATAAGTTTTTGTTCTTTGGTTCCAAGTCATGGCTAGATACCATCCACATGGAACAAATACCGTGGTTGATTCCTTTGTTCGAATGGCACAAGTAAAATGAGAGAAAATGTTACTCCCTTCTTTCATTTATGTGAAATTCACCACATGATCTTTCTTGCACGGGTTCTCTTTAAGTCATCCATTAATTTCAATGGATGCAAATCTTACGTACGTGTATTATGTTAGGTGCAGACTAGATGTATGTATTATAAGTTAATGCTCATTTGAACAAAAGCTATTATATTTGGATAAATTTTCTTAACTAAAGATGTTTTTCTTTAACTGAAATAATGCGTGATTTGATAAATTGTGACGTAGCGGAGTAGTTGTAAGGCAGTTAGATCTCAACAATTAGGGTAGAATATGGTGATTGGGGTTGGAAGAAGATAATTAGGTTTAAGGTGCTAAGTGTTGGCTTTTAATATGTGCTTTATGATATTGCTGCTAATACTTAAAAGCCTTAAATGATTAATAATTTCCTCAGACCATGACTTACCTCCAATTATCCTTAGAGAAACAGTGCTTCAACCTTTCTCCGTAGATTGATTATTCAAAAACATAATTGTTTATTCTCATGAATCACTTTGCTTCATAGTTCTCCTTCTTTGCCTTAAGTTCTTAAAGATCATTTGTTTTCTTTAATTTTTTGTTGTGTAGCCATTAATTAAAGCAATGATATTGGAAGATTTAGAGCTAAATACTGTAAGTGTTATTTCTTGTTTCATAATCATTTATAATTCGCATGCTTTAATGATCATTAATATATTTATGCATCGTATTTGATCTCATGGTAGGTGAATTTTGTCCTAAACTTTGATGCAAGTTTCGCAGTTAATCCTTTAAGATACAGTTTATTTTCTACAATATGAACAGAATATCGTGTGTTCCATTAGCATTGTAGCTCTCACAGAGACATTGTGTCAGCTATATGCGATTTAGTTCAAGCCAAGGTGTTGGGTTTAGAACCCAAGTATGAGATCTCAACCCAACTTTATTCGATATGGCACTTACCTAATTAGTTTTTCATGAGAAGTATGCATGCTCTTTTTGTGCCGTTTGTGGATGTTTCCATGTTTTGATTAAGACTTTTTGTCTTCACTTGGGCTATGCCCCTCATATATTTATATATTGATTTTGTCTCATTTATTTAATTCTTACCTTATCCCAAAAAAAAAAAGTTTCAAACCCTTTTTCTTACCTCCTCCTCTCGCCGCTTATTCTCATTCCTCCCCTCCCCTCCCCTCCCCTCCCCTCCCTCCTCCTCCTCCTCCTCCTCCTCCATTAGTGGATAGTGAGATTGAGTCTAAAAACAATCACTCAAGTCGGGTGGTCCATGTGTATGTGAGCGATGAGATGATTAGATCTTATACATCCTACATACATCCGTTTTTCACCGACTATTGTCTGACGTTAGATACAAGTTAATGCTCCCAGAGGATGATAAGTTACATTCATTAATAAGTTACATTCCCCCTAATATTTATCAAATTTATCTTTCATCTTCTTTACCATGTCTCGAATGAACTCATTAACATCTTCTGACTTGGAATCCCAACAATACTTTAACCTTACAAACTTCATTAAGAAATTTATTTGAAGTTGGGTAGTCACTACTGGAGATGACTTTAGTTGCATTGTTGAAAACTGACAAAACGTCACAAACTTGGTCCACTTTCACCCAATCTTCCGGGCTTGGACAAGAATTATAATTCAGCTCCCTTTCTCTAAATATTAAAAAACCTCCCCTAGAACTTAAGTGGATGTTGCCAACATCTTATAGGTAGAACTCCACCTCGTCCTACGATCGAGAATGAGTTTTCAATAAGGCTAATGCAAGTGTTGCACTATCTCAAAAAAAACTTACAACCGGCTCTCCAATTGATATAGGAAACACTATCATGTATGTCTTGAATGATATGCTTAATTTGGGAAAGAGTATCTTGAACCATAAGATTCAAGATTTGTGCGGTGCATCGAACATGGAAGAGTTTACCTCCACAAAGTAGCTCCCTAGTTCTAGGAAAATTTTTCCCTCAAAGTCCTTATTGCCACATCATTGCTTGAAGAATTATCAATTGAGATGATGTAGATCTTGTTTTCAATCACCCATTCCATCAAACATTTATTTATTGAATCCACAATTTGGATACCACCATGGAGGAGATATATGGACAAAGTTGAGAACATGTTTCCTCAACCGCCAATTATTATCTATAAAGTGCCCCATGATAACCATATACTCAATCTTCTGGTTGTTTGAATTCAACTAATCCAAAGTCAAACTTATTTTACTAACCCCTTTCAACAAAGTCTTCAACTTCTTCTTCTCTAACTCATACACATTCATACAATCGTTTTTAAGTGTATAACATGATATCTTTTCCCAATTTGGCACCCACATTTTTGCATGTTGTTAAAACCCTCCTCCACCACAATTGAAAATGAGTGCTCATGCATAAGCACCCCATGTGTGGCTAGTTTTCTCATCCTTATCATATCAAACTTGCCATGTGTTAGAGTAGGCACCACACTTCCCTCTCCCTCAACAATTGAATCTACATGCTGAAAAGTAATATGTTGTTGCCTATGAAGAATTATTCACCTCACACAACTCTTCAAATGCCTTGCAAAATGAGTAGTGCCCCTGGTTGTTGTAATTTTCAGCTTCAACTTACAATCTTTGTTTTAAAACTCGGACCGGACCGGTCGATCCAACCGGGAGCCAGCCTTAACTCTAGTCCGAGTTAACATGAAAATCGAAAAAGGCATAAAACCCACTTTAGACTGGTAATAGACTGGTGGAATAGTACAAAACCGCCAATCCGACCGGTCTGGATCTTAAAACGATTCACTATTTTGGGGTAATCTAATCCCTAATTCCTAAACCAGATTTATAGCACCGTTTCATTCTCTATTTCATTGCGCCAGCAAGCATTCTCCATTTTATTTCAATATCATTTTTCATCTCCAAAGACCAAATTGCATCTTCCATTTTCATCTTCTATTTTTCTTCACTTACTCTAAAATCTACTATGTAAAGAAAAAGAAGTAAGGGGAGAGGAAGGAAGAAGAAAGAGAAGAGTAGACGAAGAAGAATAGAGGAAGGAAGAAGATTAGAACAAAGAGAAGAGGAGACGAAGAGAAAGAGGAAGGAAGAAGAAAGAGAAGAGAAAAAAAAATTACCAGAGAAAGAGGGGAAAAGGATAGAAGAAAGAAGAAAGTGACGAGGAGAGAAAAAAAGGAGAAAGAAGAAATTGATGGGGAGAGAGAAAAAAATGAGAAAGATGAAAGTGATGGGAGAGAAAAAAATAATTAATAATAAAAGTTGCAAGTTACTTTCATACATACAAGGACTCATGCATCAATTTTAGGGGTGTATTTGTAGGTTTTCAAACTTATTATTCAGAGATGTGTCTATTGTATACTGGTTAGACCAATTGGTCCAACTGGTTGGATCGGTCAACCCAGGAATTGGCCCCTTGACCAGGGTTAAGAAGCAGTCTGGTTTTTAAAACAATGCTTACAATGGATGCACTCAGCCTTTTTCGTTCTGTCAAGTAGAACCATCCCTCTAAAATCATCCCAAATAGTAGATGTCTTAGCTCTTTTTTTTTTTTGAAATGGATTGTAAACTATGTTTGGCAGGCTAGTGGTAGTGGCAACGGCAACAATTGCACTTCCATCTGTTTGATCCGTAGTAGGACCTTTAGTAGCAACAGTAGTTGTCTCATTCAAATTATTTTGTGATTCAAGACCTTCAAGTACTACAATGGATGGAAGTGTGGTTCGACTTGGCAATGAGTCAACCATAACTTGTTCAATTACAAAGAAAAAAAAAATTAATGTAAAGAAAGAGAAGCCATAAGCCATATAGTTCTAAAGAAAAAAAATTAATGTAAGCAATCACGCAAGCGCAGCAGCATGTTGTAATAGTGCGAGCTCAACTGTTTTGGGATTTTACCCAAATAGTTGGTGGGCAACATGTTTTGCCCTTTTTCTAGGTTATTACTTCTTTGGTTCAACCCATTACACAACCATTCCATTCCACTCCACACCACACCACAAGACAACCACACCACACTTACACAACACAATCACACATTCATGTGTTTGTATCATAAAACAAGTGAAGTACCTAGGGTGGCTTTGTCGTCGACGATTGATTAGCGGGAGAACTGACTGGTCGGAGTCTTGAAGATGGAGAAGCATTGATGGTGGGCAGTGGCACAACTTGTGAGTGGCGAATGAAGTGGACGAAAATAGGGTGGTTGTGTTTGTGCTATTGCAATTGCATTGGAAATTGAATGAGTTTTTCTTTTAGTGTTTCAAATTCAATCGAAATGGGAAGTGGGAAATGGGAATAATTGAAATAGGAAGTTAGGGAATAATCAAACATATTTTTTTACATTTTGGGAAATATAAATATCTAACCCTTTCACATTTGTAAAAACTTACATATCTACCCCCATTAAAGCCCTAAAACATCATAACTCCCCCTCATAGTTGTAAACATTGACATATGACCCTGGAAAGTATCTTGAGCCATAATAGGCTTGCAAGCCCTCGAGTCAAGCCATAAATGACTCGAGATAGGCTTGATTTATGTCTTAGGCCGCTCGAGATCAAGATCGGCTCATGAAATCTTGAGCCGATCTCGAGCTTGACCTGAGTCGAGCTCGAGCAGCTTGCGAGCAACTCAATTCGGGTCACAACCCTAGTTTTGAATTGAAAATACAAAGAAGGAAAAGAGGGGAGATGAAAAGAAAAGAAAAAAGGTCATAAGGAATTTTTTTTTTTTTTTTTGGAAAAGAAAAGATAAGGTTAAGTGAATATTAGGGTTAAAAGGGTCATTTTTTGATAATCTATGACCGAAGTTATAATGGAAGGTTGACGGGCGGGTGATATTTTCATAATTTTCAAAACATTAGCGGTGGTTTATGTGTAATAACCCTAAGGGGGCGTTTGGTTGGGAGTTATGTGAGGGATTCTTGGGTTATGTCATCTTATATTACTTGATTACCATGTTTGGTTGTCAAGTAATATAAGATACCGGTAATCTTCAAATACCAATAGTAGTTACTATTGGTAATATCGGAGGTAATCTGATTACCTTCCATTTTTTTAGGTATTCTGAGATTACCAAAGTTATCTTTTTTTGTTACAATTTTATCCCTTATTAATAAAAAATTTTGGACAATAATACCTCTACTTTAAAACAAATTTACATTAATATTCTATTTCAATTTTACCCTTGTTTAATTAAAATTTTGGACAATAATGTCCTTATATTTAAAAATAATTTACAGACCACTACCGGATTCCCAACCACCACCACCACTGCCACCTAGCCACCACGCCGACAACGGGCCAGCCACCAAGGACCGCCACCGGGAAATTGTCGGAGTCCCTAAAAAAGAACGGGATTCTATGGGAGGCTCCGGGAGGCTTTGATATGGCCGTTTCCGACCATATTGATGGCCGAAAACGGCGGCCATATCAGGCCAGATCTGGCCGGAAATGGCCATAACTATTCTGGCCATTTTCACCCAGATCGATGGAACTGATCGCTAACGGCCAGATCTATTCACCGGCCATGTGTCCATGGCCGCAATGCGGCGATCTCACCTGACTGACCGATAATGGCCAGGGATTTGGCCTGATATGGCTGTTTTCGACCATCAATATGGCCAGAAACGGCCATATCGAAGTCTCTTGGTCACGGTGAGGGTGATTTCATCATAAATTAAAGTTTTATATAAGCGGGGGTGTTTTAGCTAAATCTGAAATATTGAGGGTAAAAAGAATTATTCAAAAATTAATAATAAAAATAATATTATATTAATATTTAAAATGGGGACAATTTAGTAATTTAAATAACATACTCACTAATTTATTCCCCATAACCAAACATATTAATATAGCATACCCACCAACTAACCAAACATATTTTCTTAAAGATTCTGATAATCTTTTAAGATAATCTATCTTTCTAATAATCCAACATTTCCAATAATCTAACATTCTTGACCAAACGCCCCTAAACTCAGTGTTTAAGTTTTAGTTTCTAAAACACCAGCGGGTAGTGCAATGACCGATAAAACACATGAAAATAGGCCTAAAATTGGGCCTGGGTATAAAATTAGTTTTCACTTTTACAATCGTCTGTGCATATTAAAATATTTTCATCTCTTTCCGTTGATTCTCCCACCAATCCCTGGCTCTGCAATTAACTAACCTCACCCAGTTGTTCAACTACAAAAGGCTACATTCATGAAACAGTCAAAATTCCAAACCTTTTGATTCCTTCAAAACAGATCACAACACCTCCAACTCTCACTCTCACTCTCTTTTAACTTCACTATGCGAAAGCGACCGCAAGCCGCTTCGGCGGTGCCACCGCCCAGCGCCACCGAACCGACTCACGAAGAAATTAAGACCGTTAACAACGTTCACCTGAGTAGCGCGCAGAGGTCGGGGTTTGTATGGACGGTTTTACTTGCGTTGTTTATGTACAGTTCTTGGGGCGTTTACTATTATCAGTATGATTCCATGCCTCCGCCGCTGAGTTCTGAGCAGGCCGGCAAGAGAGGCTTCTCTGAGATTGCGGCCATGGAACATGTAAAGGCGTTGACTCAATTGGGCCCGCATCCTGTTGGTTCTGACGCCCTTGATCGCGCCTTGCAGGTTCGTTTCATTTCATTTTATAATTTTGTCAATGTTATCGTGTTTGTTAGTTGTTACACCGTTGAAAATAAAAATGGTAACTTTTATAATGATGAACTTTTCAGTTCTGCAGCTTAAGTCCTCTCAATGAAGTTTAAAAGTTACATGTTATTGATATGATGTAATCTTTTAATCTTAATTAACATTATTTTGTATTAATATTTTTGCTGCCAAACAGTTGGCCCCCTGTGGATTGTGCAACTCTTGTTGTTTCTTTATTAACGTTGCGTTTTTTATCAATATGGTGAGGGGTGATCCTTTTTCTGCAATAATGATGTAGGTGTCATAGTTTAACATTCTTTTCACCACAGTATGTTTTGGCAGAAGCAGAGAATATTAAGAAAACTGCTCATTGGGAAGTTGATGTGGAAGTGGACTTTTTCAATGCAAAATCTGGTGCAAATCGTTTGGTCAGTGGCGTCTTTAAGGGAAGAACACTTATTTATTCAGACCTAAATCATGTCGTTGTCAGAATTACCCCAAAATATGCATCAGAGGCAGCAGAAAATGCCATTCTGGTCTCTTCTCACATTGACACCGTTTTTGCTGGGTATGATTTCTCCACTTCTTTAATCTTTTGGGCAGTTCTTTGACTACTGTCTATATGGAATGGTGCTTTTTTCTGGTTATTCTTGAATGTAACAATCTCTGTTTATAACTAATTGATTGAAGGTGCCTGTCTTGGTTCAGGGAAGGGGCGGGTGACTGTAGTTCATGTGTCGCTGTTATGCTGGAACTTGCTCGAGCAACATCTCAAGTGGGCTCATGGATTTAAGAATGCTCTCATATTCTTGTTTAATACAGGGGAGGAGGAGGGTCTAAATGGTGCTCATAGTTTCATAACTCAGGTTGAAGCATATTAAATTTGTATGCTGAATGGAATCCTAAACCCAAATTTGTTTTTTGACTTAGTGTTCACTGCTATTTAATAGTTAATATGATGATATGACATGTCTGTGTGCCCCAATTAATTCAGTGCTTGGTCTGTGGGAGATGCATGTAATTTCTTGTTTTGCTCTTTTTTCTTTTCTGAACATAAAAGAGTGTTTGTTACTTAATAATCAAAGCTCATACTTTTCCATGAGAATCATATCTTATATGTATTAAGGTTTCAATTTTTTGATGTAGCATCCCTGGAGTACAACTATTCGCATGGCTATTGATTTAGAGGCTATGGGTATTGGCGGGAAGTCTAGCATTTTCCAGGTGAATTTTTGTTAATAATGCATTTTTATTTTATTTTCATTTATTAGACTGCATATGGTTGTGAACTTTTCAACTGAATGGCTTCATGCGAATAGTGGTGATGCATTTGATTAGAGATTCTTTTTTACGAAGACTTAGTTGTTAAGTAGGTCTGTGTCAAGCTTTCATTTATTTAATGCCATTATTGTTGACATGATTACACATCTAAAACCATCTTTCCCTATATTTTCTTTTGAATTGTGTGTCTACAGAGTTTCCAAGTCCATAGTGGGGCTGTTTTGCTTGGTGAGGTTGTATTTAAAGTAATATAGTGAAGGAAAGCATCTAGGGAACTCATACTAACTACTAAGAGCTTATCTGTTCTATTTGATTCTTGGATTGGCATATTATCTGATTGTTGACATGCTGGAAACACTTCTCACACATGCCTTGTTTTTCCACATCTAACTTGTATGCCTCACAGTTTAATGTGATTTTGTATATCTGACAAAAAACCACTGGCTGCTGAATTAAGTTACTTGTCAAATTCCAGTTTCTGTCCTTACTATTTTTGTTAGCCTAGACAGTGCTGAAAGAAAAGCTTGTCATTTTATTCTATGGATAATGCAAAATCCATCTTTTGTATTCTGACCTCGAATTAATATGAATACTGTAAGATGCTGATCATTCATGAATTATGTATGCTTTGAATGCAGAATAGCATGCTTCTTTTTTTTTTCTTAGCTTCTAATTTCCTTTTTTTTTCTTATCATCTCATCTTGAACCGGAAGGATCAAATAATCACGAGTCAACAGCTTCATATATTGTCCAAGAATTTTTTATTTTTTTATTTTTTAAGTTGTCAGTTAAGCACATTTTCTTCACTTATATTTTGCTCCTTGTTTTGTAGGCTGGTCCTGATCCATGGGCTGTTGAGACCTTTGCCTCAGTAGCAAAATACCCTTCTGGTCAGATAACAGCACAGGTTAGTGGATCCATTTTTCACAGTTTTTTTCTTCCACTGCACTTTTCGTTTTTTCTGTATGCTTGTGCTACCAGCAACATTTTATCCTGAGAACTTTGATGTTGCAGGATTTTTTTTCTTCTGGAGCCATTACATCTTCGACTGATTTCCAGATATACAGAGAGATAGCTGGTCTTTCAGGCCTTGACTTTGCATACACAGATAGAAGTGCAGTATATCACACCAAGGTGTATCTTCTATATATTATTCTTTTCCTCTAGTAGCAGGGGGTTTTTTTTTTTTTTTTTGGGGGAAGTCCATTTATTCTAGTGTGGATAGCACTCATAGCAGGCAGGCCTATATTTCTTTGTTTCAATAGGACTCCTTATGAATGTTGTTTCCATCTACTTTTGTCTAAAAATAATCAAGTTATTAGTGAAGGGAACAAAATTAAGAAATTTCCTCTTGTGTGAAATTATAGGGGATTTTCATGAATTTAATTGTATCTTGACCTAGAATACTGATTATAACTTGAATATTTTACATTTGCAGAATGACAAATTAGATCTATTAAAATCAGGGTCTCTTCAGCATCTAGGAGAAAATATGCTTGCGTTTCTGCTTCAGAGTGCTTCATCCTCTCATCTTCCAGGAAGCAATGCGGTGGAAGAAGAGGGAAAAACTGACCATGAGAGTGTTGTATTCTTTGACATTTTGGTAATTTGGTACCTTTATAACTGCTAAAATCTTGAACACTGTCGTAAACCTGCTGTCCACTCTCCACCTTCCTGCTCTCTGTCATGAGTAGTGGGGTGGTTGTGTGAGGCATCCTGCTATCCTGAAATGAAATTTGCTATGTTAGTTTCTAACTCTTTTTCTATCTCAGGGAACTTATATGATCTTATACCGTCAGCGTTTTGGAAATATGCTTCACAATTCAGTGATAATGCAATCACTTCTGATATGGGCTGCATCATTGGTTATGGGAGGTTATCCAGCTGCAGTTTCATTGGCCTTGTCCTGTTTGAGTGCTATCCTCATGTGGGTGTTTTCAATTAGTTTTTCTGTTCTCATTGCCTTCATTTTACCCCAAATTTCTTCATCCCCAGTGCCCTATGTGGCAAGCCCCTGGTTGGTGGTTGGGTTGTTTGCTGCACCTGCTTTCCTTGGGGCTTTAACTGGTCAACATTTGGGTTATATTATTCTGAAAACATATCTTGCGAAAGTGTATTCCAAGCGGAAGCAGTTATCACCTGATATTCAAGCTGAGTTGATCAAGTTAGAGGCTGAAAGATGGCTCTTTAAAGCTGGTTTTGTTCAGTGGCTCATCCTTCTAGTGATGGGAAACTATTATAAAATTGGATCCTCTTATTTGGCTCTAGTTTGGTTAGCACCTCCTGCATTTGCATGTAAGTTTTGCAGTTACAGCTCTCGGCTACTAGAATGTAGACAATACTTTTTTTGCTTGAGATGAATTGAGTTTTGGATATCATGATTTCATCAAAATATTTATATGAGATTTATGAGTTATGATCATGTGGATGCTGTATCCATGTCATTTATTCAATTCATTATTCCAAGTGGCTGCTTCAAAGTAATTTTTTATATTGGATATTCAGATGGCTTGCTTGAAGCAACGCTGACCCCAGCCCGGTTACCAAGGCCACTTAAACTCGTGACTCTGCTCATGGGCTTGGCTATACCAATTTTAATTTCTGCTGGAAACTTTATTCGATTGGCTGTCACAGTTGTTGCAATTTTGGTTCGAATTGATAGGTAAAACTTTCTTTACTGGTGTCACTTATTTGACGTTTAAGTAAGTAAAAAAAATTCATGCATTTTTTGTTCAAATTCTTTCATACACTTCATTTTTTCATTGGTTGTTTAGCAAGCTAAATTTCTAAGTAGCACATAGTTATCAATGGCACAAGTTACACAGGTCTCTTAGAGCCTACAAGCAAGGTTGCATCATGGAGGTGCTCACCCCCAAGAAAGATAAAACATTAATTTACATCAAATGTTCAGAGTTGTATGTAATCAGTAAAACCAGTTACATATAACATCTATTGTGTATGCTGGACTGCCTTAGTACTGTCCATTTAAGCTATGTTTTCTTCAGCAGTTACTGCACCCCAGCAACCATAATTGGATGAGAAGTCAATTTGAATATTTTCACACTTGCACCTCTGAAAGTTGAATTACATTGTCATACACTAGTTGTAAATTTAATGACTTCATTTGTCAGTTGATCCTGCTCTGCATTCATGTGCAGGAACCCAGGTGGCACCCCTGAGTGGCTGGGAAGTGTAATAGTTGCGGTTGTTATTTCTATTTTCATATGCCTTACTCTGGTGTATCTCCTTTCATATATTCATCTTTCAGGTATGCATATTTCTTTGCATATGACACTGACAATTTTTGTTCGTCACAATTGGTGCTACCATTAGATAGGGTGTCAGTTGCATAATTGTGAAGCAATTTTAGTGTATTCAAACCAACGTCCCACTGTTAGCCATTGGGTATAATTGTAGCATGTTCAGGTCTAAGGTTGGAAGTACATTTATCACAATGTCTCCCTTGATTCTCACCATTTTTGTTTTAGTTGTTAATTGGGAGTTCTTCCTTTTTGTTTTTGCTTTCATGTTTTAATTGATTGTTGTGTAAAATTGATGTATAGGTGCAAAAAGACCAATTGTCCTTGCAACATGTGTTCTGTTCAGCCTCTCACTCATACTTGGTGTTATCTGGTACCGTTCCACCATTCACCGAAGACACTTCCAGAGCTGTGAATGTAAGTTACATGAATACTTGATAAACATGCCTTTGCCATTTTGTTGGTTTTGACATGGCTAAAAAGTAACTGAGATGAGCTGCAAAGTTTGTCTACCTTGGTAGTTTTCTCTATAGTTACTGCATATTCTTTTGAGTGCTCTAGGCTCTAGCTTTCCAATTCACCAAATAGTGGTCATCACTTTATTAAATGTGGTCATTGCTTTCTAATGTGAGATTCATTAACCTAGTTATGCTATGTTTTAATGGTGATTAATATTTTATGATTTTCAGGTTGTGCATGTTGTAGATGCAACTGGAAAATTTGGTGCAAAGCCAGAACCTAGCTCATATATAGCTTTATTTTCTTCTACTCCTGGAAAGTTAACAAAGGAGGTTGAACAGATGAAAGAAGGCTTCATTTGTGGTCCAAGATAAGGTTGTTGATTTCGTTACTTTGTCGATGGAATACGGTTGTTTGACCTATGATGACACTGAAGGTGGGTGGAGCCAGTCAGATATTCCCACAATACATGCTAATGATGAATCCAAAGTTGATGAAAGAATCACACAAGTTTCAATTGATACCAAGGATTCCGTCCGTTGGTCTCTTGCTATCAATGCTGAGGAAATAGAAGATTTCACTTTCAAAGGTATAATGTAC
This sequence comes from Pistacia atlantica, assembly GCA_026229545.1. NCBI lineage: Eukaryota > Viridiplantae > Streptophyta > Magnoliopsida > Sapindales > Anacardiaceae > Pistacia > Pistacia atlantica. The sequence goes on along the minus strand of CM047899.1, from coordinate 31,642,795 downwards.
TTTTGTCAATGTGCACCCTTCTCCTTGTGCCTAGCTTATTGTTCTGTGTGCTCCATTCTAATCCTACTTACCTGAACTTCTATCTCTTATCCTTGAATGCACAGACGATTCAGGGGAGTTAGTTCCACGCGACAAAAAGAGCAGCATGGATGGATGGTTTATAATCCAATATTCAGGAGGAAAGAATGCACCAACAAAGTTTGATCTGAATCTTTTCTGGGTGAAAAATTCTACGCGATCATCTCAAAACGTAGACAGAAACAGTAAAGAAGACCATCTCCTTCTAAAGCTGAGAACAGACTTCGACCGATTAACACCACGAGCAGAAAATGTACTTTCCAAGCTTCCTTCATGGTGTTCCTTGTTTGGGAAGTCAACATCTCCTCAAACTTTATCCTTCTTAAACAGTCTTCCTGTTAATTACTAGGTAATTGGCAGAAAATAAGAAAGATTTACAAAACCCTGATGTAATCATACAGTGTTAGATGTAAACAAAGTTAGATCATTGTGTTTATTATAGAAATTATTATTGTATTAGAGGATATAATAAGTTAACATATGAGTTTGAGGAGTGAAAATCTTGGAATTTTTTTTTCTTTGGTTTTGTAATTTGTACTGAAAATGAACTTTAATGATAAAGAAAAGTTTATTGTTGAAGCACTCATGTGCTGCTTTCAGGTGGGTGTGTTTGGTTTATTATTTTTATAGGATTTTGAGAATAATATTGGGTAGTTGAATAGGGGAGTATTACGAGATAAAATTTCTAAAAAATCTCATAGGTTTGTTAATTTAATTAAACACCCCAATAGATAAAAATTGTGTAAAATGACAAAAACACCTCAATCACCCGCAGTGTCAGATTCTGGCCATTACTGTCGGAATCGGTCGAAAAATTGCATTATGACACAAACCGGTCAAATCTGTGTCACAACGCGTCGATATGGCCTTTTCTAGCATGGCGGAAAAGGCCAGATCGGTGAATAACCGGTCATTTTCGGTCGTGGTGTAAGCTGTTGTAATAGATTTCGGCTACCATTGATGGTGGTTGCCGGAATCTAGCAAATATGGGTAGGTGGGGGTGTTTTTACTAATTTTTAAACTTTTTTTGGGATATTTATGAAATTAATAAACTTAAGGGGTCTAAAAATAATTAAAAAAATACACTAATATTTCTCAAATATTGTGCCAAACAATATTTGGAAAATAGGATTGAGAATATGTGTAGAAATATTTAACATTCATTTATTAACTCTTAATAATGGTTCAGGATAGAGAATTATATTAGTTTAGTAATCTTAATATTTTGAACAACAATCTTAAATAAAACCATTTATAATATCGTTTATGAACAATTAATTGAGATATACATAAGTTGATCCGGACATTCTTGAATGCTAAAAAAAAGTCTACTGATATCCCAATAAAAAGAAAAAATCATAATATTTTACTAATTAATACTCTGATAATATTACACTAACAACCCAATCTTATAATATTTAGCTTACAATCCTAATATGTAGCTCATAATTGATTTTTGACTAATTATAAATTACTATGTCTGAATTATAAGAGAGTTTGTAAAATTGATATGTGATTTGTGAATCAATATCTATTATTAATGTTCTGTTAAATCTAATTTATTTTACTTTGACCAAACCAAAAACAAACAAACAAAAAAAACAACTACCCACAGGTTAACAAAGCAGTGGGCACAAAACACGCGTGTATACTAAGTATCAACTAGTCCACATTCTTTCCGGTTGAGTTACAGTTTGAGTTGAGTTGAGTTGTGTTGTGTTGTGTTGTAAACCAAAACCGAAAGAATCTCCACTCCCTCCGATTGTTGTGTTGAGTTGAGACAAAAAAATCTCTCAATAATATGCGAACCTTACCTTTGGGAACCTCTTCTCTGACCGTTAACAATCTCAATTTTAAGAGACAATCTTCACACTCTTACTTTTCTTCTTCATCTTCCAGGGCTTCTCTTTCTCATCAGACCTCTTCTTCTCCTTCCAAATTAGGTACTTCTTTTTCTTTATTTTGTCCTCTAAGCTTAATTTCTACTTTGGATCCGATATTTCATCTATTTTTACTATCAAGTTCGGATTTTTTCTCACTTTGTCGCTGTTGCATTAGAGAAACACATATAACTATAAACTAGATTTATCATCTGTCAATATACCCAGAGGCATAAACTTCATTCTATCTAAAGGGTCTATTTAGATCTTCATGTTTTTTTCTTTAAAGGTGTTAGCTTTGATAGTCAATATCGGGAATATGTGAATTTGTGTACGTAAGTTAGAATTATAAATGATTGTTTTAATAACTATGTGTATTAGCGTATGTGGGTTAGAAGAAATGATTTTCTTGAAGTGATTTCGCAATTTGGAATGCAGGAGTATGCAGAGCGAGTCAAGTGGTTGAACTATTTCCAACAGTGTCTCCTGAGATTTTTGTTAGGGAGGCAAGGTTAGAGGATTGTTGGGAAGTGGCTGAGACTCACTGCAGCTGCTTTTTCCCTGAATATTCATTTCCTTTAGATTTGCTGCTGCGCGTTGACAGGATGTTTGCTATGCTTTCTGGATTCACTGTGCAGCATGGTTATAGGAGAATTTGTTTGGTGGCTGTTGTCAGTAGCTCGGTTGATGAAACCTTCTTTTTGGGAAGTGAAGATTTCAAAATTGGAGGTCTTGATGGAATATTCAGTCTGAATAGAGGTTATGTTGCCGGGATATTGACAGTGGATACCGTGGCTGATTTTCTTCCAAGGAAAGGACCTCTTCGGCAGAGAAGGTCAGTTGATTATATACTCTTGGGCTAGTGCTTGGTAATCTGCTAGTTTGTTTCTTTAGTTATCTCTGCTAACCTTAGAAAATGATGATGATTTTTTAACTTGCTGCACATTTTTTTTATAAAATACGTATCATGATGTATATGATCTTAACATGGTGAATACTGCATAAAAGACTCACTTGATGGTTATTATTATTAGTAGTGGTATAATTATGATGGAGTATTAGATCACAAAAGGACTGTAATGTTTTAAAATATTGGAAACAATGTCTTTCAATATCATTGTCCATCTGTATTTTGTATAAAGATTATCATTTTATTTTGCTGTTTCTGTTTCCTGTATCCCGCTTTTCATCAGTTGTTTATGTGCATCTTATCTGAAGAGTACTATCAGATATCTTCATAAGACTGCAACTTCATTCTCAGGTTTGCTGTTTATGTGATCCATGTCAATTCTCTGTCTATATTATTGTGCGGCTCTATGTTCCTTATTTGGTCTTAAAATGTGGATCAATGGCCCTTGCTCTATGTTCCATGTTAGGTCATAGTTTTGATATATAACCCTGAACCCTATCAATCACTTGATAATGAAAAAGTTCTGAGATTGGTGTTTATGTCTATAGTTCTGTTCTTATTCATGTCTGTTGATCTCTTGATACATGTTATTGAAGATGGAATAGATGAGGAATACTCCCAGTGTCTTATTGTTGACCCGTCAACACCCAAGTGAGAATGACGGTGACACTGGTTTAGCGTATGGAAATATCTCCAGTACTAAAGCACTAACAAATGTATATGAAAATGTCAAAGTTATGACGATCACTAATAGCCGTCTGATGTATCACTAAGATACGCCAAAAGGTTCAGACGGTTTGACAGAAATTCTTTGACTTTGTTGAAATTTTATGTTGTTTTCAGGACTGGAATTGCATACATATCCAATGTTGCAGTTCGGGAGAAATTTCGGAGGAAAGGAATAGCAAAAAGGCTGATTGCAAAGGCAGAGGCAAAAGCCAGGAGCTGGGGCTGCCGTGCAATAGCACTGCACTGTGATTTGAACAACGCCGGAGCAACAAAGCTATACAAAGGGCAGGGTTTCAAAAGTGTTAAGGTTCCTGAAGGAGCAAACTGGCCTCAGCCCAGGACCTCTCCAGATGTCAATTTCAGCTTCATGATGAAGCTTCTAAACAGCCGTACCACTGCTTAGCTTCTTAGGAACACGAAAGCCATTATTTAGGAGAAAAAGAAATGGAATTGTAGAAATTTAAGCTAGTTTCTTGTATATATTTTTGTAAATTCAATGATATTAACTACAAATATTATTTTGACAACTGCACTGGCAGATTTATCCTGTGCCACCCCTTATATGTTCTTATAATAGGTGACACTTGTAAAGCTCTTGGAACTTGATTTTGGATAATTAATTTACTAATTTATTTTGCGATTAAATGATTTTTGAATATTACTGTTGTTATTTTTATTTACTATCCCAGTTTAACTTGCTTCATTTGTGATCAACGCTTATGAAAATTTCAGTAGACTTACAACCTCTGTTTTAAAAACCGGACCGGACCGGCCGGTCGGACCAGTTGGACCGTGAACTGGTAGCTTTTCCGGTCTGGTTTAGGCCTTAGGGGGGTTTTTGAAATATTTTAAAATTATGAGGGTTACTTTGTAATTTTATAGGGGTATTTTGAAGATATATCAAAAGTTTAGGGATTAATTAGTAATTTTATTGGGGTATTTTTGGAATAAATAAAAATTTTAGGGACCAATTAAACTTTTTTAGGGGAATTTTTGTAATATATTAAGATTTAAGGGGTTAATATATAATTTTTTTAAAATAAAATATTTCTGACGTCACCGGTCCAACCGGTTGGACCGATTGAACCGTGACCCGGACAGCAAAAGAGTTTGCCCTCCAGTCCGGGTTTTAAAACAATGCTTATAACCATATTTTCAGTTCTTTCCACAATCTTTCAGTAGACTTAATATAGATGTACCATGAACGTTATAAGCGTCCGGAAACTTGATATCGAACAATTTGTCAACTGATTTACCGTTGTCTAATTTTTTGTCGAACAATTTGTCATCCTTACTACCCGACCGACTTGTCAATTGTCGTTATGGTTAATGGCTATGCGGTTTCAAATTGATAGATAGGTTGGTTCCCAACCCTAAGTAAACATTGTTCATAAAGTATTACCCCGGCCACATGGTTGCCAAAAACCAACGATTAAGAGAAAATCTGACTATATGATAAATTAATAATACTCGAGGGAGTCAACGTTCAAATAAGCTGCTCGGGCTGCATCTTTCGTACGCATCTCGATATTTATACAGTCACTTGTCGTAACTCATAACAGATTTAAGTTAAAAGAGCTCAAACCGCAAAGCAAACCAAAATTGCAAATGTATTATTATGTTATTCATCTTTCTGCAACTGAACCTGGGTAATGTGGTCGCCTTCCCACTGAGAAAGAAGAGAGTTTTACAGACTTGTGCTACACATCAGCTCCAAATTTTACCTGCCAACAGAGTCGTGAATCAGCCACAATGAAGCCAAGTTTTGATATTACACATTGACACCAAAATAAGGGTGGTCATTCAGTAGTACAACCTACCAAAAAAAGGTGTTACTTCAGCAGTACCACTTACAACGCTTGGATGAATTTGTCCAGGGCAGATGTGTCCAGGGCTTGGAACTCATTAAGAGCAGCAGACACTGCGAGTCCAAGTTTCACAGCCTCTTCATGGCTAGGTGCCTAGAGTATTTGTGGTTTTATGTTAGTTTCAATCTTGCAAATGATTTACAATTTCTGCAATGTTGAATAGTAATTTTCTACCTCAATGTTAAGGGGAAGAACAGGGTCGTGAAGAGAGAGTCTTAGAAGGAACCACCCACCAAAGCCAGAAACTCTAACCTGTTTCAGTGAAAAAATAAGAAAAAATGAGAAATTTGTTGGAATATATTAGAACAAAAAGATTCAGATCTGTTCAGAATACAGTATTCTCAAATAGTTAAGGAGCTATGTGAATGCTTCAAATGCCGTCTACATAACATTGTTTCTAACAGTCAGTTCAAACTTACCCCTTCATAGTTAACAGGAGCTTTCTGAAGCTTTGGATCAGAATCTATACGGTTCTCTAAATGTTTCAACACGGCCTCCCCATAATCACGGAAATATCTGAAAATTCCAATTTACCAGAATCGTCAACTGCAATGGCACATAAACATCCTTAAAAAACAGAATATATACAGCAACATACCCTCCTTTAAGATCTGGATGATTTTGATCGATTTTCAGTCTCAATTCCAAAGCAAATCCTGGTTCTTGGAGACCCTCTACCAAGTCAGTCAAAACTTTGCTACCACCACCAACTCCTGCAGCTCTGGCTGAAGCAAGTTTATTTAAGAGTTTAACCTGCAATTACAACAACATTGCACTTGATGAAGAAATTCATACCTAGCCACATAGGTTATTTGATTGATTCATGATTAGCTACTTTAACATGCTAAAAAAGGCCAAACCAAAATATTGCCATAAAAGCATACCATGAGATATGCCCCATCATCAAGCCAGTGATTTTCCTTGAGAGCTCCATGGCCACTGGTTTCAATAGCCAGATGTGATTCCTCTCCAATAGAATTCTGTCAGCATTGCTATTAGTTAGTTTCAAATACTTCAAAAGATAAAACAAAGAGATAAATGACTACATAACAATGTTATACAGGTTATAAGTTCCAATAAGGATCACTAAATTATCAAATGCTGACATGGCAAGACAGCTTGATGTCGACATCTAGATATTTCATCATTGACTAAAAAGAATTTTGCATGTGCAGAACACCATTATCTGGGTTTTCAGTTAGATAACTTCAGCTAAGCTTATATGGATATTTTTATAATTATAATTATATATTTTTTTTACCACACCCCTTTCCACCTCCCAAGCACAAAGCACAAACTTAATTAAATTCCCTCAAGGCTAATGTGAGCGATCTCTAAATCTCTTACTCCACAACAAGAGATCTGATTAGATAGCTATCCTCTGAGGGACAAAACAAAAACATAAGGTAGGCATCCATGTTGTGCAAACCCAGTTGGAGCAATTGACATATAACCAACAATAAAAATGTTAGCCACCATTTGAAATATCAATCAACCAGCACAAACTAATTGGAAAGAAATAAAAGCCCATAATTATTGTAGGTACCATTTATTATTATTCATCCAGGTTTCTTTTTAGTCTCATGACTCCATGAACAAGCACTCCAATCTAACACTTGTCATATAACACCTACTTACGTAACATTTGTAACTTATCAACGTAAAACACGATAATTCAAAATCCATCTTACCAGACGAATAGCTTCGTCAATGACATTTTTATACCCTCTTTTGAACCGATGGTGCTTTCCTCCTAAAAAAATTCCACATTGTTAGCACAGTCATTACAGAAAATAATCATGAAGCCACCTCATTTTGCATCATACCAAGTTTCTTTTCAATAAAAGTTGTCAGCCCATCTGAAGTCACACTGTCTGTGACAATAGTTGTTCCCTGGATGCTTAACAAAAGAAACAAATGGACCAAATGGGTAAGATTAGAAACAGTTTATGCATAAAAAAAAATCTGGAATAAGCAAAATCTTACTTCCTCGAGAACGATGGCAGACGTAAGGGCAATTAGACGATTCCGGTTAAATTCACGACCAGTTGAGTCCACAGCAGCAGATCTTGTAAAAGATCATCAAAAATCAATAATTGAACATACTGAGTTTGAAAACTAAAGAGAAAATTATGTATATACCTGTCAACATCCGTGTCAAAGATGATACCTAAATCAGCCTTGTTATCAAGGACTGCCTGAATGATAGCCTTCATTGCTACCTTATCCTCCGGGTTGGGAATATGATTGGGAAACAAACCTGATTTTTGGGAAAAAATGTCATTCAAATATTTGAATATCAAGGCCCAACTTAAAATTCCAAGAATTATATATTACCATCTGGCTCCAAGAACTGACTTCCAGAAGTTATAGCACCCAGAGGCTCAAGAACCTTAGCCTGACAGACCATAGGAAAAAAAAGCCTACATCAAGTAGTTGTATTGATGTAGCCCCATAATTGCTAAGAGCATAAAACACTTAATTCAAAATAGCATACATTCACATTATTGAACCAAAATTCTAAGGTGCCCTATATTAGTAACAGGTTACTTTACTAAACCTGAGGATATTCTAGACATCAGATGACCAGAGATCTATTAGCAGAACTTTGCTAATTACCCAAATTCCACAATCTTGGATATTCCAATAAAAAACTCTGCAGATGTTTCTGCAGGAAATGACACCCATATGGAAACCAATATGAAAGGAATTAAAGCTTTCTTAACAAAAACGAAGCACTATCCCATCAGTCTAATATATTTTGGAAACGAACATGAAAGGAATTATAGCTTTCTTGACAGAGACAAAGCACTATCCCAACAATCTAATATTTCAATCCCAAGAAAAGATTACAAATAAAACTTACAGCAAAAAATCCTCCTGCTCCATTTCCTGCATCAACAACGATATGGAATCCCTCCAATGGCTTCTCTAAGATTTGACAAAACCAAACAGCAATTAGCAAAAAAAAATGAACCACCATGGAAAGAAATATCTAAACAAGTACTAGTAATAACAACAGATACAGAACAAATGAAAGATTGCACTGCAAGTAATAACAGAAAATGATGTTAATCTAAAAATATAGTCCAATCTTAATTAAACATTCTGAAAGCTTGTTATTACCTATATTTCCAGCAGCTTTTCGGACAGCCTTTACTAGATCAGATGCATACACAGTCATGTAATCAACTTTCTTAACAGATGTGGAGGCCTTCTTCCGTGAATTCAATAAACCTTCATTAGTAAAGTTGCTGTATATATGAGCAGCACGCTCCAGGATGTCTTTGATATCAGCTTTCCCAAGCCCTCCAGCATTTGTGAAGAATTTGAACCCATTCCGGTTGTAAGGCAGATGACTAGCTGCTTCACAAGATTAAAAGCTTCATTAGGTGAAAACTTTCACCTAATCTTAAACAAGATATCTAACAACACCACCAAAAAGAAAAAATATCTTAAATTTCTGTCCACGGAAACCATGTGTGGAAATTTCAGGCATGTGTACTCTTAAGATTAAAGGTTCTAAGCTAATAGAAGAATAACATTTAATACAATACCTGTAATCATAATAGCCCCATCAACTGGACATAAAACTGCATCATTTTCTGTGAGTGTGCTATTAAACATTGCTGGTGTGGATGCTAAACTACAAAAGGCAAATGAAAATATTAAAGATGACCAATTACAATTAGTCATTCAGAAGCAAGTTTGTTGATCATGCTAAACATCAAATGCATAGTGTATATACTATATATATGTAAGACAAGGAAAAGAGAAATCCATATGAGAAACTGCTTGGTCAACAGGAGTACAGCATCTCATTACATGATATTAAAAGCAAAAACTTAGCATCACTAAATGACACAATATAGTCCATTTACTGTCCGAGACAAAATGTAAACCTGTCCAGTTATAACAATTTGCATAGATTCAACTGAGAAACTGTTTACAGCCAATTACCCAAATTAGGCCTGACTCCGACAAATATCAATAATGAACTTGCTAGGGCCATCCACATTTACCAGACATATCCGATTCTACAAAATGTCTACCAGCACTAACATCAATAGACAGGACAAAGAATATAACAAACATTTGAAAGTCATGACCTACCCATATTGAACAACATCCAGATCAGCACCAGCAATGCCTCGCGAAACCGCATCCTGAAATCAGTAAGTAAAGAAATAAGCACAGAATAGGCTTCCCGGGGACAGCTGCTCCAATAATTTGGTTGTGATCAAGTAAAATTCCAACTACCCACTAGAATTGCATGAGGCTCAAACTTAATTTTACAATGGAAAAACAGACTACCTGTAACATTTGTGCAGATATGCGAGAATCATGACCGACCGAAATACACAAGTGTTGGGATGCAGCAGCCTTTTTCTTGTCCAATAACCATGCAGCAAAGGCAGCTGCTATTGCTTCTGTAACTGGTTCAGTGAGGCTAATAGGTTCCCCCTCGGCACCAGCAACAGCAACACCGCGAATATCACTGAATTATCATGAAAAAAATGAACAGAAACATTCTATAATCAACATGGCCTGAAATGACTTAGAAAAACCCAAGTATATTTTAACAAATATTTTCTTCGAGATTGGAACATGCATTGAATAGTTGAAATCAATTCAGAGATTAAATGAAAACATAAAACTAATATATTATACATCACTACTAACAAGGGGATTAAAAAAAAGAAATATAGCAGCACATGCGAATCAAAGGAACTGCCAAATAAGAAAGTATTAGACATAAATGCATGGTACAATGGGATGGATTCTTCACCTGCCATTTTGAAGTTTAAGAAAATCAACTTTGTCAAGCGCTGGTACTGCAGTAGTAGATGAAGCTGCAATAAAAACCCAAAAAGAATTTAATGAGGTGTTGTCAAAAGTTATATATTCATAAAAGGTTGTCTGATAATATATCAAAGTTGTCAATATCAGCTGAAAAACAGAACAATTATCTCCCAATAACACCATAAAACACACTTTGATTCTTAAACACAGATACTGTTTGATGCACAGTTGATGATGGTAGAAATATTTAAAATTCATTTTAGGGTCAAATGCAGTCGTTGCATTTGATATCAACCTGGGTAGTGAGAGTCTAGAACAGACCGTTGCAGTAAACAGATCCTCGGTTAATAAAACCACTCTGGTATTTGAATGGGTTGCGCATTTGCATGGAAGATATGCCAGTCCATGCCAACTTCCCTCCTTGAAAGGGAAGCAAGTTGCGCATACAAGGGGCACAACAGTCCCTTCGGTATTGGGTCTCGAACTTCCTATTCTTTTGGTAGGTTTTTGCTACAAAAACATTTTGAACAATCTTCCCTGACATTGCTGCATAAGAATTTACAACTTTATCAGATTCACCTTGAAAAATGGTTAATCAAACTTTTAGAATGGCTAAAGTCATTTCTACTGCAGAAATCCCTTGATTTCTCTTTTCTTTGTCCAGTTGATCATGTCAGACTACACTAAGCTGCAGCCATTACCTCTACATTTTATGGAATACAAGTAATCGTTACACATAAGTAGCAATCAAAAGTCAATAATAGTTAATTGGTAAAGTACATTTAACCATTAATATTAATCATCGAAAACCATTGAATTCTTGATACACATATTTCAAAATAACAATAACATTTTCCATTACAGAAATATATAACAACTCAAGTGTGACTGATGAAAACTAATATATAAATATTATAAGGAAATTTGTTATTGCTAGTTTAATTATATCTGTAGGAACTTAAATACTATTACTGTGCTCTTATCTTAATAATGACACAAATGATTATATAATTTTGTTCAATTCGCACTTTTGTATATACAGGCCCTTCTCTAAACTTAGTAGAACAAGCATTTCCGAGCCCTACTGATAAACTGCAATTTATGTTCATATAATTTAATCATAAAAGCAGATTCAAATAATAAAAAAAAAAAAAAAAAGTAATTTCTGCCACTGTAAGCACGAGAATTAAAGCCATAGGAGAACATATAAAAATTCTTCACAAATTCACATGCAAATGAAGACAAATTAGATAGCAATTAAAAACCTCGAAATTCTTAAATTTATTGATGGACAAGAGATGAAGAATAAGGAACTAAGTTTTGAATTTTACCCGACATTTTCCTTTTTCTTCTATTTTTTCTGTTAGGGGGCTGGATAAAGATTGAAAAAGAGTCTGACGGAGAAACTGATAGAACACTATGGAAGAAGACGAAGGGTAGGTGATCAAATATTTTTTTAAACAAACACGTGGCAGCGGCATTTTTGCAATAACTTATTCGTTTAAAATTAGTAATTTACGAATCTGGATAAGCATCGCACTGATGTCACTTTGGCTGCGTCTCTTTCCTATTTTATCCCCTATCATATTCCTATCATTTCTAAAAGAGTAAACGACATATTCCCACCCAAGGTTTTACAAAATCCCAAGTTGGATACCTCAAGTTCCATTTATTTCAGATTTTTACCCTTTAAAATAACACTGTTAACAATTTTTAGGGTAGTGAGGGTGCAATTACAATAATGCCCTTAACGCCCTAAATTAATAAATTATCTTTTAACCCCTAAATTACTAAAATTATAAATTAAACCATCTTATTTTGAAATTACTTCAATTACACCTTAGTGACTACGCAGTCTCAGTTTTCACCAGATCTAGGTTGTTTCTGATGGCATTGAACCCCCTGGTCATCCTCCATCACCTTCCCCATCATCCGTCGTCCAAAACCCCTCTAGTTCTCGACTCATTGGTCCCTCCAATCGCTGGCGCCGTTAGGCTTAGGTTTTCGTTGTTCTTCGTTGGATTCCAATCGATTCTGGCGACGAAAATCCAATTGGACATCACCAATGCAACCAACGTCTTTAAATCTACAAAACCCCTATGTCCCCACCAACCATTTAGTGGCCATTTCTGGTGGAGGGGACCTACGAAAACCAGTCGCATGTGGTTGGTGATCGGCAAGTGATAAGAGGTTGTGAAGGGTAAGGTTTTGTAGAGGGGAGGATGAGAGTTCGAATAGTGGTGACAAGGGTGATTTTGGATGGAAGAATCGTCGAAAAAAAGCGAAAAATGTCTGCGATGATGTTGGCTAACAAGCGCCAGAGCTTTGTTAGGGGCGGAGATATGCTAATGTGCGCCTCCTCGTGAAATGACCAATTTATCACTGAGCCTATTATATCTAACCATTTTTCATTACTTTAAGGATAGGAATCTGAAATAAATGGAACTTGGGGTATCAACTTGGGATTTCGTCAAACCTTGGGTGGGAATATGTCGTTTACTCTTTCTAAAATATACATTTATTTAAAAATACTATTATATTTTATTTAATTTTTTAAACCTTCTAAATTTGTTAATTTACTAAACACCCTTAAAAAAAGTTTAGAAATGAACAAAATCACCCCTATTCCACCCACATTTGCCAGATTCTTGCCATCACTATCGGAAGGTGGCCAGAATCTGGTATAATAGCATACTACTGGTTGGATCTGACCGGTAGTGCACCGATATAGCCTTTTTCAACCAAAGATCTAGCCGTCACTAGTCGTCAACGGCGACCATATCTTTGGTCATCGTTGACGACCAAAAGTGGCCAGATCTAATCGTCAATGGCCAGATTTGGCCCAGATCCAACCGGTCGTGCTCCGATGCGGCGACTCCAGCCATCCTTTAGCAGTGGTGGCCGGCTGCTGTATTTAATGGGTGGGTGGGGGTGTTTTTGTAATTTTTAATGTTTTTTATTACAAGGGTGTTTAGTAAATTAACAAACATAGGGAGTGTGTTTGTTAATTTTTAAATCCTACCTTGTAATTACCACTCAACTCTTACTTTTTCAAAAATACTAAAACAAACGCACCCTTTATTTATTCGGCTGGGTGACATTTTCACCCCTGATTAATTACAAAGAACAATTTTTCCTTCTTAGTTTCGGAAGCATCACTCCCATCTAAGAGTGTTCACAAACGATTAATTGAACCGGTTAATTAATTTTTTGAACCAAACTAGTTTTTTTGTTCAAGAATTTTCCTGGATCAAAACCAAATCGATTAAGGGGAAAACCGATTTTCCCTTTCATTTATTTTTTATTTTGATTTTTTCCTAATTTAAACTAGTTTTATATTATATTATATTTTTTAGTAAATTGGTTTTATTGTTTTTATTTAATAATTTATTATTTTTATAATAAACTGGTTTATATATTTTTGATTTTTATTGTTTTTATTTTATATGTTATTAGTTTTTATAATAAATCGATTTATAAAACCGATTTCGGTTAACCGGTTCCCATAATCCCATAGACTAGTAACCAAACAAAAAAATCTATTTTTGTATTTCTTTGAACCAAAATCAAACCGGTTTTTTGGATAATCCGAAAAATCAGTTTGGTTCAATTTTTGCATTTTTTGAACGCCCCTACTCCCATCAATAAAAAATGGGGATGATATTGGTTGTTTCCGAAACTAAAGGGAAAACTGTTGTTTTGTGATTTTTTTGCTAGTTTGGGGGTCAAAATGTCATTTGGCCTTATTTATTCCTTGTCACTAGTGATGGCAATGGGTCGGGCCGAGACCGGGTACCCCTTGGCCCAGGCCCAAGCCCGACCTCATGACACAGCCCAAGCCCGGCCCGAGCCCGATTCTTACGGGTATGATAGGCAAAGCCCAAGCCCGACCCGACGGGTTTTTTATAACCATAACCTCGCCTTGAAGCTGTCTTTTTTAATAATGTTTATTTTTAAATATTAATAAATTTCGAATTTTTTTTATATTTTTAATTTTAGAAATAGTTTTTAAATATTAATTGATGCTATTTCCGTAAATAATTTAAGCAATAAGTGGGCAATTAAAACTCCATAATATTTGATTATACTAACTTTTCAGCTGTGCATAATATGTTATGGTGAAATCCACTTTTATAAGTTGAACCAAACCCATCTAACTCATTTAAAGGAAATTTTAACATGTTAAACCTTCAATATGGGATGAAAATTGAGGTTAGGGTTTGGGAAAAATGGATATATATATGTAGGATAATATTGTAATTAAATATATACTATAAGGGTAAATTAGTAAAATTAATACTAAAATTTTTAGGGATGGGCCGAGCTGGGCCTAAAGGTATACCCATGCCCGGCCCGTACCCGAGGTCAGGCCTTAAAATCAAGCCCAAGCCCACCAACCTCGGGTAAAGCCCGCCCTTTCGCGCCGGGCCGAGTACCCGAAAATGTCGGGTCCATTGCCATCTCTATTTGTCACAACAAATTTTTTGGCAAGTAGTTTATCGAATATTATGGTATCCATGTCGAAAATAATTAAAATACTATAATATAAAAAAATGTCAACCCATTTTGATTTGTATGTAGCTATACTCCCAAATCCAAATTGGTAATCATAATTTAAAAGCAAAAAGTGGTTTTAAATGCATTTTTTAAATTCTAAATACCTTTTAAAAAAAAATTTGAGTTATTACAAATTTAATTACTGTTATTATCTGTTGATGCGTGATTTTGACACAAACAAAATGCACGTGTGAAGTTCTGAGCTGGCTAGAAGACACACATGAATGCAAGAAAAAATGAGGGTAAATGCAATGGGAACAACTTTTAAAGTAATTCGGATGCTAAGGAAGCAAGTCCTACATCCACTTGATATTTGTATTAATGATAAGGGTCGGGTCGCTTTAGTGGACTGACTTACAAATGATAATACAAGAGAGAGAATGCTATATATTCTTGAGAGAGAGAGTAGCTAATCCCTTAAATGAGAGAGGAGCTCTCAATTTATAGTGGGATGGATTAAGGTTATCATTACTGAATCTGTGAGTTGGTGGGATTATCCGTGCAAATCCTTCTTTATGTCACATTGCCACCTTCTAGAGTGATTTACGCGATTTGGCAAAGGGATTGGACACGTGGGATCACCTGCAACTTACGGCGGCTGCTGCAGATCCCTATTCGGCGAAGCATCTTCGCTCCTTTCCTCACGTGACTCGGCTGTGGGTGTACCCAGGCTCTGACTTTTGTACGCTGACTGGACCTTACGTCAGCCCTGCGTTCTTTAGACATAACAGAAGTCCCCTAGTTTTTAAGATTTGAGGATTGAACCTTGGAAACTATAATTCATGCCATGACTGGATGCTTTCAGGAAATTCTGATTATTCCTACCTGTTCGAAAATAGGTCGGGGTAATGCTTTTTGCAAATACAACCTCGCATGGTTATCGCTTGTTAAGGATGAGTGGCCTGACTTCGTCAGGCATTACCTATTGTACTTTCGATATGGATGCATTTAATGAAACAGCCTTTGCCTTGATAAACGTGTCCTGTGTGTAATAAGTGCCAACCAGGCGTATTAAATGCTTGGTATGCTGACACGATGGCCTTTATCAGAACATTAAATGCATGACATGCTGAAACGACACCCCTCATCAGGGCATTAAATGTAGATTGGGGCGCAATTAATGTTGAGGGAAAGAGTGTGTCGCTTGAGTTTTTCAATGTTAAAGGATGAAGGTTTGGTTTTCTTTAATCGTGACGCTTACTCTTTCTCACTGATCTGCGACACGTGGTCGTGATCAATGGTAAGACATTTTTCCACCCAAATGTCATTTTGATTTTGAGAAAAACAAGAGTCGTTTCCTTTGCTATAAAAACTCATATCCATCTTAGGCAATGTCGCCATGCTCGTCTTTTTCAGAGAGAGCAAGAGACTTTCGCAAGCTTGGAATCTTTGCCTTCCAAACCAGCGTGTTTCTGATATCTGAAGCAGGAGGAGCCATTTTCATATTCGGAGAGGTAAGTATCGTTCTCTGCTTTTATTTTCTTATTCCCCGTGGTTGGTAAATGGCGTTAGTCTTTCGATAGCTGATCGGAGACGAGACGCTCATGTTGGGTTCGAGCCATGAATGGCGGCTTGAATCACTCTGTTATGATTTTCTCTAGGTTTTACGGAGTTTGTTTCCTTCCATGTCATCGTACGGAATAGCGTATGATGGCTAAATGACCCCTCTGCTTGTCGCTTTTGTAGACCAGTAGAATGGACCTCTCAACGACCAGAGCCGGGGAAGGAACTGGTTCGTCCTCGGAGGGTGCTTCGAACGTCACTCCCGAGGTCTACTCGGTACTTACCAGGGAAGAGCTTGAGAGGGTGATAAAACAGTATGGTGTCAACGTGAAAGTTTTTCGTGATAGGACCCACTTATCGCGATACCCATCAAGTGGGATGGCCGCGATCTCTAAGGAGATCCTCAAGGGTGGGGGGTTGATTCCCTTCCACCCTTTTGTCAGGTCATTCTTGAATCACTTTGGGATATCGCCGATGCAACTCATGCTGAACGCATATGTGATTGTTGTTGCCATATGTGATTGTTGTTGTCATATACATCGCGTGTCGTGAGAATGGGTTGGGCAAGCTAACAGCGGTGGATACACAGCTACCCTAGCAACACGGGGGCCTACGAAACGAAGTTTTTCTTCTTTCGTTATGACGGCTATTTTCCGCTTTAGGACCCGAGTAAGTTCTTTGCCCTTGGCGAATTCGTTAAATTTGAAATGCATTCTTTTCCTAACGACCTGTTTCTTTCTAGCAGTTAACAAGTCGACCGACTTAGGGTTGTTCTTTGATCCGAATAGGATTGTAGCTTTTGGCTTCCTACCTGAAGCTAGTCGCGACCCGAAGAAGCTCGTGACGACCCGAATCTATGGAAATACGGTTTCTTTAATGCAAACACGTCCTTAGAGCTCCCCATTGCGTAAGTCTTGCTAATTGGGTCTTTTCTAGTCGTGCAATGAATTACTTTTTCTAACGATGCTCACATGCAGCGACCATGCCTCCAAAGGAGTTAGAGACGCCGCGACGAAGGCAATTCAATTTTCCACGGGCACGGATCGCCAGGGCGACTGATGTTGCTCCTGCCGATCCCTCGGCTAAAGGTGCCACATCGAGGGCCTCTTGGCACGACCTTCTGGAACTTCTCAACCTCAACCTCCGGAGGACGCACTAATATGACCTGCGAGGGCCATCCAGCCATCGATTGTCGCCCGAGGCTAAAGACAACGGCTCAACGAGCAAAGAAGAAGAGACGGCAAATTCAGGTTGAAGAGTCAACGACCGAATCCGAGGGCGATCAACTCGGGAGGTCACAGCCAAACGTTGGGAAGAGGTCGGGTAAGGAACCGACGGGTGACACAACCTCTACTGAAGGCGCAAAGATGGAAACTCCAGTGCTGGACTCGCTGGGGAAACTGCCCGGAGCACTGCGGATCGATAGTCTACACTTTGCTGGAGTGCGGACTCTCGGAAGCATTCGAGGAGTTCGTAGGTTCCAGTGACGTGGACCTAATGTCCACATCTCTCCAGCACTTAAGCAAGGTAAACGAACTGTCCTCAGCGAAGACTTCCCTTAGTTCCTTTTGATAAACTAACCTGCTATTTTTCTTGTTCGCAGCCTTACTTTCCATGCAACTATCCCTACAGAAGGTTCGGTTGGGAGCTGCAAAGGGGGAGGTCGCACTAAAGGAAGAGAAAGCACAGCTGAAGCGAGGCCTGGAAGCCACCAAAGCAGAAAGAGACCTATCATCTGTTAGCAAACCGGTACTTGAGCAAGAGGGACGCGGCTCTTTGCACGGTGGACTTCCAAAAAGCTCAGCTCGAGAAACATGGGGAGGAAATAAAAGAGCTCCAAAGGACTATAGCCAGACTCTCCAAGGAGGTCAGAGAAAGGGATCAGGAGCTCAAAACGACCTCTCTGCGGGCCTCGCGAAAAGAACAAGAGAGGGATGCCTCCGAGAAACAAAAGCAAGCTCTCGAGGCCGAACTCTAAGTAAGTCAGGGAAAAGTTGCTTCCCTAACCGAAGAGATGCAGAATCAGGCAGCGGAGGTCGAGGAAAAGGCTGTTGAATGGGCGATTGAGTCCATCTATGCCTTGCGGCTGAAGAATCCACATATTAATATGTTCGACCTTCTAGAGGAGTGGCGGGAAACCCTCATGTCCATGGCGCAGGAGGATGATGAAGCGGCGGCCGCCTGAAGATCTGATCAAGGAAAGGGTTTAGGTCACGCCCCGGAGAAGCCTTCAGCCGACCAGCCTTAGAATGAAGAGGTCGGTCAAAGGCTGCCGAATGGGCAATTGAGTCCATCTATGCCTTACGGCTGAAGAATCCGCATATTGATATGTCCGACCTCCCGGAGGACTGGCGAAAAACCCTTATGTCCATGGCGGGGCAGGATGATGAAGCGGCGACCGCCCGAAGATCCGATCAAGGAAAGGGTTCAGGTCACTCCCCGGAAAAGCCTTCAGTTGACCAGCCTTAGGATGAAGAGGTCGGTCCTTCATGAGTCAGATCAAGGCTAACAGTTGTACCGTATTGCCTGCTATACTCATTCATATTAATGAAATATATTTTGCTTTTATAATTTATGTTCGCTCTATCATACATGAGTTCTCATCCTAACTGCTTATAATATTGGAACAAGTCTATGCGAACATGATAACACGTTTATACGAACAAAATTACATTCGAAGACTATTACAAGCGAACAGAATAATACTTATTTACGTTTACAAAGATCAAAAAATAATCTTTACAAGGAAAACCGAGTTCAGAATTACTGATAATATGGTTGAAGGTGTTCAGCATTCCAAGCTCACAGTACTATGGAACCATTTAGCCTTTTTAGGTGGTAAGTCCCCGGCCTTAACACTTTAGCGATACGGTATGGGCCTTCCCAGTTTGGCCCCAATACTCCCGCACTTGGTTCTCTAGTACCGAGGAAGACTTCCTTCAATACAAGGTCGCTGACCTGGAAGTCTCTTCGTCTGACCTTAGAATCGAAGAACCTTTTGGCGCGTTGCTGATAGGCTGCTATTCTTAGCGAAGCCTTGCTGCGATGTTTTTCAACAAGGTCTAGACTTGCTCGCATAAGTGCTTCGTTGTTGGCTTCGCTATACAGATCCCTCTGAAGTAAACCGGTTCCTACCTCAATAGAGATCATCGCTTCGCAACCATACGCTAGCAAAAAAGAGGTTTCTAAGGTCGAGGTTCTTAGAGTTGTCCTGTACACCCATAAGACTTCGGGAAGGTCGTCAGCCCAATTCCCTTTGGCTGTGCCAAGTTTGGCCTTCAGGGTATGCTTGATGTTTTGTTGATAACTTCAACTTGACCATTTGCTTGCGGTCTCACGACCGAGGTGAATTTTTTATGGATGTCCAGCTTGTCGCAAAACTGTTTGAACTCCTCGTTGTCGAATTGTTTCTCATTATCTGAGATGAGGGTATGAGGAATCCCGTAGCGGCACACAATATTCTTGAAAACGAAGTCCTTGAGCTTTTTGGTCTTGATCGCTACGAGCGGCTCGGCTTCTACCCATTTGATGAAGTAATCTACTACGACCACTGCATATTTGACTCCCCTTCCACCTACTGGCATGGGGCCAATGAGATCGATTCCCCACATAGAAAATGGCTAGGGGCTGGTCATTGTTATCAGTTGGTGGGAAGGAGCTCGCGGTATGTTCACGAACTGTTGGCACTTATCACACCTCTTGACAAAGTCGTAGGTGTCTTCTTGGATTCGGGGCCAGTGGTACCCTTGACGAACAACTTTGTTGGCAAGAGATCGTGCGACGATGTGATTACCACAGATCCCTTCATGTATTTCCCTCGTGATGTAATCCATCTCTTCATTGGTTACACATCAGAGGAGAGGGGCGCTAAACCCTCGCCTGTACAGCTGGTCTCTGATAAGGGTGTAACGAGCAGATCTTGTTCGCAGAACCCTCGCCTCGACCTTATCGTCAAGCAAAGTCTCGTCCTTGAGGTACTGGATAATGGGAGTCATCCAAGGATCTGATTCTGTTACGTTCACGGCATGTTCCATCGGGCTGATACTGGGGGTCTCGATGAATCAAACAGGATCCGGTGCTTCTGGATTCAACGATGAGGCTATCCTTGCCAAGGCGTCTGCCACAGAGTTGCTATCTTTGGGAATCTGAGTGATCGCGAAGTACTTGAACGACTCGAGTGCGGCCTTAGCTTTCGTCAAATAGCAGATCATATTTTCTTCCTTGGCTTGGTACTCTCCTAAAATCTAGTTAACAACCAACATGGAGTCGCTATGGATACTGATCGTGGTCGCCCCTATTTCTCTGGCTAACCGCAATCTAGCGAGCAGAGCTTCATACTCGGCCTCATTGTTGGTTGCCTTAAACCAGAACCGAAGAATGTCATGAACCTAAGCCCCTTCGGGACTCAAAAGAAGAAGACCTACACCGGCCCTCTTTTTGTTCGATGATCCATCGTCATAGAGGCTCCAGGTCGATAGATTCTAAGCAATTTCCTGAATGGCTTGGCAGGGCTGTTGCCTTGACTCACTTGGAAGATATGAGAATTATGATATGAAGTCGGCAACGTCCTGCCCTTTGATAGTCGATCTTGGTTTGTACTTCAGATCGAACTAACTCAATTCCATGGCCCATTTAAGCAATTTACCCGACTCCTCTGGCTTCTGGAGGACCTGCCTGAGCGGGTAATTAGTCATTACATGGATCGTATGGGCGTAGAAGTAAGGTCGTAACTTTCTGGAAGCGATCAGCAAGGTGTAGGCTAATCGTTCCATTTCCGGATACCACATTTTGGCATCCAACAGACGCTTGCTCGCGTAATACATTGGCCATTGGACCTTCTCCTCTTCCCGAACTAAGGCTGCATTGACCGCAAACTGAGAGACGTACAGGTACAGGAGGAGGATCTCTTGCGAGAGAGGCTTGGACAGGAAATGTGGCTTCTCGAGGTGTTCTTTAATATTTTGGAACGCCTGTTCGCACTCGGTAGTCCACTCAAACTTTTATTGGCCTTCAGAATATTGAAGAACGGTAAACAGCGATCTGTTAACCTTGATATGAAATGACTTAGCACCACTATTCACCCATTAAGGCTCATGACCTGTTTTTTGCTGGTTGGGCTTGCCCTATCGAGGAAATCTTGAATTTTCTTGGGGTTGATCTCTATTCCCCGTTGGTTAACCATGTATCCTAGGAATTTTCCCGAGGATACTTCGAATGAGCACTTGAGAGGGTTTAGCTTCATTCTGTATAGTCAGAGGATATCAAACATCTCGGCAAAATGCGCTATGTGATCTGAAGCGACATGGGATTTGACCAGCATATCATCCACATAGGCCTCCATTGACTTACCGATCTGTTTGGAGAACATCCGGCTAACTAACTGCTGGTAGGTCGCGCCAGCATTTTTTAGGCCGAAAGGCATAACTCTGTAACAGTATAGTCCCCTATCTATAACAGAGGATGTATGCTCTTCGTCAGACGCATATATTAGAATTTGATTATATCCCGAGTATGCGTCTATAAAACTTAGTAGCTCGTGCCCTAAGGTGGCATCCATGAGCTGATCGATTCTAGGTAGGGGAAAGCTATCTTTCGGGCATGCTTTGTTGAGGTCGGTGAAGTCGACACAGTTCGCCATTTGCCATTGGGCTTCTTTACCAGAACCGGGTTGGCAACCCAAGTCGAGTAGAGTGCTTCCCGGATGGATCCGTTTCGAAGGAGGTTATCCACCTCTAGCTTTAAGGCAGCATATCACTCCGGATCCATCGCTCTTCCTTTTTGGTGAACTGGCTTGGCTTCGTTATCGATGTTCAACGCATGGCAGATGATATCTGGGCTGATCCCGACCATATCTGCGTGCGACCAGGCGAACACATCGATATTTTCCTTAAGGAAGCTGATCAGCTCAGAGGCGAGCTGGGGGTCGAGATTGCTCCCAATCCTTAACAGTCGGTTTGGTTCGCTCAGGTTGACCGACACTTTGGACAGATCCTCAACTAGCCCACTGGAAGGGCTTTAATGAATTCGAGGATCCATATTGTCCTCGGCTGGACCAGGTTATGGCTCGATCCAACTGAACACCATAGCTTGTTGGGAAATGCTACGCGAAATGCCTTTCCCTTTGCACGCCATTTGTACTAGGGGTGGAAAAAAAAAACCCAGAAACAGAACCGGACCGAGAAACCAGACCGAAACCGGACCAAAAATTCGGTTTTATTTCGGTTTCGGTTCGGATATTAAAAAAACTAGAAATCTGGTTCGATTTCAATTTTTGAAAAAAAGAAAACCGGTTACCCGGAACCAGTTTTCTGAACCGAAATTTAAAAAAAATTATTTTACGTTTTTATTTTGCATTCTCATTTTGCAATATCCCTAACACTCTCAGGCTCTCACGCTCACACTCTCACACTCTCACTCACTTTCACTTCAGTCGAAGTCGAAGTCTTCACTACTCCAGTCTCCAGCTCGGCAGCTCCATTGCTCCAGTACGGCAGTACTCACTTCTTAGATCTCAGACTCACTCACTGGTGCCGGTACTCAGACACTCACCTCAGTAACTGTCAGTCTCCCACACTCTCAGAGTCTTAGTGACTCGCCTCTCGATCTCTCACTCTCTTTCGGACTCTCTCGAACTCTCATTGTCTCTCACTCTCAGTTCTCACTCTCAGATCTCTGTTCTCAGTTCTCAGCTCTCACGCCGGAGTCACGCGGTCATGCCTCAGCCAGTAGCCACACAAATTTCTCATGTTGCTCATGATGCCGATCTTTGCTCACTGATATGTTGCTTAACGGTCGACAGTCACCAGTCGTGGTCACCATTCTTCCTTTTTCTGTTGCTTATGCTATGAAAGTAATATGAAATCAAAGTTTTTAAGAGGTTTATGCCTACTCATCAGTGGTTAACCAAGCGGTTATGCCTTTGGTTTGCTCCACAAGGTTTGAGGTTTTAAACTTGGTTTCTCTAAACTGGAAAACAAAACTAGAGGGTCATGCCATAAAAAAACATAAAATGGAGGAGTCTTGAAACTTTATACGTTATAAAGATTATGTTCATTTCACTTCTCACTTCTTAGTCTTATTTTATTCATTTCATGTGTTTGATTTGTAATTTTAGGATGTGGAAATGTGTTTATTATGTTTGATTTTGTGGATTTTGTGGAAACTAAGTTGGCAACAGGGGATTATTTTTTTGTTTGTATAGTTTGTATATTTTTTAGTCTGTAATTGAGTTTGTATCATATCTTTGTTTTTGCAATCTTTGATTTGTAATTTTAAATTATTAATATTTGATTTTGATGAATATTCAAATTATATGAATTCAAATTCAATTACAATAGATATAAGCTTATTAACATTCAAATTATATGAATTCAAATTCAATTACAATAGATATAAGCTTATTAACGTAATTGAATTTACAGTAGATATAAGTTTATAACTTTAAGTCATGTTAAAAAAAAATAAAAACCTGGAAAAAAAAAAAAAAAAGTGCAAAGTGCAGTGTGCGAATTGGGCCAAAAAGGCCGCCCATAACTTATGGGCCATAAGTGGAGTGTGTGAATTGGGCCGAAAAGGCAGCCCATCGTTAATTTTATTAACCGGTTAACCGAACCAAATTTTTGGTTCGGTTTATAACCTTGATTAATAAGCAAACCGGACTGCCCGGTTGTTCGTTTATTTTTGAAACCGAAAACCGGTTCGGTTCAAGAATCCGGCTAACCGGTTCGGTTAACCGGATTTTTCCACCCCTAATTTGTACTGCTTTTATGTAACAATCGCGAGCTACGCACTAAGACCCGCTAACTTTCCCTAGTGGGAAACTTCATCTTCAAATGGTATATCGAAGTGACTACCTTGAAGTTTCTCAGGAGAGGTCGCCCCAAGATACCATTAAAAGCGGATGGGCAATCCACTACCAAGAATTCGGTTACCTTGGTCACTTCATCATAGTCACCCAGCGTGACTGGAAGCAAGATCGTTCCTTTGGGGATCAGGTGGTCTCCAGTAAAATCATATAGAGGGATCAAGGCGGGCTTCAGGTCAGTCTCGTCCAAGTTTATTCTTTCGAAGGCTGTCTGGAACAGGATGTTCATAGCACTTCCATTATCCACCAACATTATGTGGATGTTATGGTGCCCTATGAGGGGCATGATCACAAGAGCGTCGTCGTGGGGATGATGCAAATAGGGCTGCACCCTTTTCAGAGAATGTAATTTCCTCCCCCCTGCTGACCTTTTGTGGTCGCTGCGTCATGCTCATCATACTGATAGGGTTGTGATGAGCAGCGCGAGCTTATCTTTCCTGGGCACCTTGTGTGTTCCTTGTGAGGTACGGCCCTCTAAAGATCATGTTGACACTGCATATGCCTTTGTGATCACAACGCTTCTTTCTTTGTTCCCCTTGACTTTTCTCTTGTGCAGGAGTAGAATCGTCAATACATTCCTTGAAATGCCCCTTCTTCATGAGTTCTTCGATTGCCTGTTTGAGAGCTCGACACTCATTGGTGTGATGCCCGTGATCCGATGAAAGCGACAGTACTTTTTACTATTTCTGGCTGACAAGGGATTTTTCATGGGCTCAAGCTCTCCGAGCAGACTGGCCTCTTCTGATTTATCAAGGATAGCCGATACAGATGCATTCAAAGGCGTATATTGATTTTTGTTGCGATCGCGATGAGGAACAGGAACATAAGATTTTTTGGGCTCATAGCGCGGTTTCTTTCCTTTTTGTTGATCGTCAGTAGCCCATCTGCGATCAACTCTCCGACCTCCCACTGCACACACTACACCCGAAGTATCATGTTCTGGGCGCTGCCACCTGACGTAACTTTCAATACGGAGGTATTTCTACGCAAGGTTATAGAAACGAGTGAGGGAAACATCATCCTTAGCTTGTAACTCTTTCCACAGGTCGGTCTGTGGGTGAACTCCCGCTTTAATGAGAGTCTGAATAGACTCCTCGGGAGTGTGAGCTACCTTGTTAAGCTCTCTGTAGAATCGATCAATGTACGATTGGAGAGATTCATCCCTCTCTTGCCTTATGTTGCTAAGGTAGCTCAAAGGCATCGAGAACTTTTGATTTGCTTGGAAATGCCTTAAGAACGTCACGCTCATCTGAGGCCATGAACCGATCGATCCTGCTGGGAGCGACCTGAACCACCGTTTGGCATGAGGGGTTAAAGTCACTGTAAACAACGACATTTTACTAAATCTAAGACCTGGTAAAGCTCCATCAGGTCGTTGAATTCATATAAATGATCCTGCAGATCAGAATTTCCATCAAACGCCAACATGTCGGGCATTCTAAATCCTGATGGGAGTGGAGCATCTAGCACTTCGGGAGAGAAAAGGGACGCAAACGCGACCTGCCCTTACTCATTTTGCTGAGCTCTTAGTCGGTCTAGAGCTCGCTGCAGTTCTTCAATCTGAGGCAATGGAGCCACTTGGGGATTGCTTTCACCCATGCAAGTTTGACCCTTGCGATGACGGTTGAGGAAAGTCCGAAGGTCGGATTCCTTTTCGCCTTGGCCGGCGATCCCGGTCGCTCTCAACACACGCTGGCTAGAGGCGTGTGATGGCGATGAATGATGCACGGTATTTTCACGACCTTCGCGGTGGTACGAACCGCCCCACGAAGTGTGGGAGCCTCCCGCACAATGACGATTGGGATCGTTCTGCTGATGGTGATAAGAATCGCCCGCCTAGCACTTTTATTGGGGTGTACTTGCAACGTGGCATGGGACAGCTCGGGCTGTGTCATTTCATTGAGTCTTAACGCCACTGGTATTCTACTCGGGACGTGGTCGGTGTTTGCTGGCCCTTTGGAGCCTATAGGCCCTTTTTTTGCCACTTGCTTACCCTTTTGTCGACACGCTGCAGTGCTCACAGCACGGGCTATCTCCATTCGATGCGCTATTGCTCAACCTGCAGGCGTTTTTGGATGTTGCACCGTCCTAGCTAATTTGGTTGGCACGCCTTGGTTCAAACGGTCTAACCTTCGATTAATCGTCTGGAGAATATTGTCGAACCTCTCCATGTAACTTCTAATGACAGGGTCAAGTCGTGAACTTGATGGGATATCCCCTGCGATATTTTGTGGAACCCAAGGTATTTCGAAAGAGGTGTCCTCCTAGACTTGGGGTATCCCCCCAACACCCTTTTTGGTTCGCTCAGGTTCAGGTTGGTGGGCCATTTACTGTTGTAGGACCAGTAAGTTAGAGATTCTCCTGATGAAGGATGAACACTAAATCAGGCCCTCCTTCTAGCGCTAAACTGTTGATGCGTGATTTTGACACCAACAAAACACACGTGTGAAATGCTGAGCTGACTCAGAAGACACACGTGAATGCAAGAAAAAATAAGGGTAAATGCAATGGGAACAACTTTTAAAATGGTTCGGATGCTAAGGAAGCAGGTCCTACATCCACTTGATATTTGTATTAATGATAGGGGATCGTCAGGTCGCTTTAGCGGATGACTTACAAATGATAATATAAGAGAGAGAATGATATATATTCTTGAGAGAGAGTAGCTAATCTCTTAAATAAGAGAGAATCTCTCAATTTATAGTGGGATGGATTAAGGTCATCATTACTGAATCTGTGAGTTAGTGGGATTATCCATGCAAATCTTTCTTTATGTCACATTGCCCACCTTCTAGAAGTGATTTACGCGATTTGGATGCAGGGATTGGACACGTGGGATCACCACAACTTCTGGTTGGCCTGGCACGCTCCCACTATTCTGACGGAAGCATACTTGCTCCTTTCCTCACATGACTCAGCTGCGGGTGTACCTGTGTTCGACTTTTAGTATATCGATCGTATACGACTGCGCTTCTTTAGGCATAACATCATCAAATTCTTGTTACGTATTACAAAGGTATTTAAAAAATCGTACTTAAAAATGTCAAAGCTGAATTTATACGAAATATAATCTTTTCGGTTTAAATACAAATTATTTTCCTATTTATGTAACAAAGATGATTTTGACTTGAGTCAAACTGGAATTCCTCATACGACGTCGTATTTATTTTGGGCGGTCAACTCATACGCGCGAGGGCAGTTGAGATAACTTTATTAAAAAAAAAAAAGACCTAACAAAGCAAAAAGAAGAGAATCAGAAGAAAGCCACAAGAAAAGACAGAGAACAAGGAAACACAGGGAAAAGAAGATGATCGAGGTGGTGTTGAACGATCGACTGGGGAAGAAAGGTCCGCGTTAAGTGCAACGATGACGACACCATCGGCGACTTGAAGAAGCTGGTGGCCGCTCAAACCGGCACCCGATCCGACAAAATTCGGATTCAGAAGTGGTACACCATCTACAAGGACCACATCACTCTTAAAGACTATGAGATCCATGATGGCATGGGCCTTGAGCTCTACTACAGCTAAACATTTTAAGGTTTCTCCCTTTGATTATTGTTTTTGTTTTTTTTGTCTGTTTGAATTATGGATTGTTAGGGTTTCTTCTAGTTGATGATGTTTGAATAAATAAAACATTAATTGGAATTAAGTAGTAGTTGCAGTAATTTTTCTTCTTTTGTATCACTTGATAGTGAATTCGTGAAAACGTAGGCTTCTGAAGAATTGGGAAACCAAAGGAGGTCGTCCTCTTGTTTCTTATTTTCTTCGATTTTTTGTTTAATTTTCTGTTTTCCAGATATACGTCTTTTTTTTTTTTTTTTTTTTGTCTGCGTGGATTGTGGATAGTTGGGGTTTGTTCTTGGGAGTGTTTTGACATCGAAAAGCGCTGTAGTCTAGTTTATAATGTTTAATTAAACAAACACTCTTTGGAATAAGATATAATAATTTATTATTATTAATAGCCGTTTGCAATTTTCTCTTTTTTGGTCTTTTGAAGAATTTAATGATTAGTTTTTGAGAGAATGTTTGGAGGTGCTTTATGAGGAGCTTTTTCAACAAGAACACGCCTAATTAGATAAACATTTTTGAACTTCAAGTGGGTCTACTGAGGCTTCTGATGAATTTAGAACCATAGCAGTGCGATTGTAATTCAACTAAGCATAATTTCATGGCAAATTTTGTTTTATATTATTGAGGTTTTGGTTTTTGTGCTTTTAATTTCTTGTGTTGAAGATTGTGGATTATTGGTTTTTAATGTTTTTGTATGCCTGCTTAATTGTGATGCATTAGAGGGAATTAAAAGAGAAGGTTAAATAGTTATTTATCAGGGTTCTGTCTCTTGAAAAAACATGAATTAACAAAATCATAGAGTTGTTGTATAAGTAGATAGAGTAGGCTTAATTGCTGGATTCAGGAATTTAATCTACTGTGAAGTAATGGAGTAACAAAGCAATTTAGCTCAAAGTAACGGTAATATTTGTGAATCGTGCTTGCTTTTCCCAGTCATGATGTTTAGTTGTGAATAGAGTTATTGAGAGAGAAGAAGCTTCTATCATGATTTTGATGGGAAAAAATATTTAGCAAGGAGTTAAAAGAATGTACGTTTGCTTTTTTCCAAAATATTTTCTTGTTCTTAGAAACTGTTACTTGTTTTCTTTATTATAAAACTTATTTAGCTAACTATTTTTTTACATTAAATGTTGATATTTTCTAGCATTTTCGAAAGTTTTATGAGTGATCACATAAAATCCATGCGGCTTTCCTTTTTTCAATTAAGGGTAATTCTCTATTGACATGGATAAGGCAAAGAAAACTCTAATCTTAATACGAAACTATTTTATAGATCCAACAATTCAAATGTATATTAATTCAAATTAGAAAATTACTTTATATTCTTGTTCTGCAAAACAGACTTTGGCCATAAAAGTAAGAAAATATGGGCAAATATGCCATAACCAACATAGTAAAGCACAAGACACTATATTAAAACATTTAATAATGAAATAGTATTGGAGTGTTTGAATCTAATTCCTTAACTTGAAAGAATTCATTCATGGAGCTAGAACTATTACTTTACTTTATTTTGGTTTTTAAGTTGAGCGATGAAGTGTTGTCATGCCACTCACCGAAGGTATCAGGCCAAAGAAAAGGGAGAATAGTTTGATGTACATTGGATTTTGATGGAACACTTGATTGGCAATTCAGCTTCTGTTGCAGGCTTTGGGGTTGGACCTTAAGTACTAGTCCAGTTTATAAAACACTGATTCTACTTTCTCTCGTTGACTGGTTTAAGCTAAACATGTCTGAAATATGTTGTTGTCAGATTTATAGTTGATACTTGATATTCAGATTAATACCCCTGTATATTTCAGCTTGTATGATTTTGGTTTTTCCTAATCCTAGTGGTCTACTTAAAATAATGTGTTGGTCCGACATTGTTGCCCGAAGAGGAAAGAAAATATTGGGAGAGGACAATTATGTATCCTACACCTTAGCTTGAATTGATTGCGATCTTGTGATGAATACATCTTCATTTGATCTGTGAAAGATTGCAAAAGTAAAATGGATAATGAAGAAACTATTAATCATAACTGATAATTCTCTTTTTTTTTTTTTTTTTTTTTTTTTTGGATTACCAGTACTGTTGTCTCTGCTTTATTCCCAAAATTTCTTATTGATAATCATTTAAAATTATATAACTTGAGAATTGCATTAATCATATAATTTGGATGGTTAGAGAGTCTATCTAGGATGTTGTTTATCTCCAAATTAAACTCGAATGAATGAGCTCTTGATCTTCAGGAAGTGGAAAAGAAAGTTATGAATTATAACATCGGTGGTCGTTACCAGTTGGGCAGATTATCATTTTTTGGATGGGCAATTTCACATGCTTTAATATCTTTTTCTGCCTCTGAACAAACACTAATTCTTTCCTATTAGAAAATAAAAGAAAAAGAAAGGAAGGAAGAATAGAAAAGTTTGGTGCTAAATTTTTGTTTTCATCTTTCTTTCTTCTTTTGTTATGGCATATTAAACCTTCAACACAACTGTTATTTTACAGATTATGAAGCAATTGTTTCTGGTTCTTTACATTGATTATTAATATGGTCTTTCTCTACCTTTGGACTTTCCCTTTGGAAGCAACTTTGTTACGTTGTGCAAATCTTCTTCCTAGTTTAAAGAATATGCATGTTTTCAAGCATAACCACATTTTGAGGCTGAAACTAATATTTGTTATTTTGCTTTTTTTATTTTGATATCCAGGTAAGTGATGATATAATAAGCAAGGCATGTTGGAAGTGGGAAGGACAACTTTGCTAGTAATGTCTTGTTAGATAATATTGGCAGGGCCGAATTTTATAAGTAATGTCTTGTATGATAGCACATATTATACTCCCGAATACTTGTATTAGCTTGTTCATGTTGATTTAATATGGATGGTTATTTTCTGTATTATTCTATTTTCATTGGTATGAAAATATCTTTATTATCAATCAATAGTTGGTATGATTTATGCATGAAGATGAGTATGGCTTTCAAGGGAAAGGTGTGCGCTTTATTTTTGCCTGGTATGGTGTATTGACCTATGAGTTACTAACATCTATTCAATTTCCACATCAATCACAAGATTTGTGGGGTTGATTTTTTTATCGTGCTCTGATTGTGGTTTGTCATATCTGATAGCTTTCTCAGTTGACATGTACATACATTCTCAAATGAGTTGATCGTTTGATCATCATTTATTCATTATTAGTTGGAGTATTTACATTCCCAGGAAAATAGTCAATGTTTGAGGTAATGGTTGATCAATCTTTGTGAAGAAGATGTAATACACTGCCTCTTATCCTGGATGAGATAGGTTTGGAATCATTGTTGAACTAATCTCTATTATGTATAGTAGATGCATCTCTTTCTCACAGGCATGTTCACACCCACTTTTATTATTAATATTATTGGTAAAAGGAACCTGTTTTATATTCTGAACGGTTGAGGAGGTCCTGAGTTGATTGGGGATTAGGAATGGTGGACCTTATGCAGGTTGTCTTGAGAGGCAGCCGGGTTGCAGAGTTGATTTGGGATCTACTATACTTTCCAAGTATGGTGCTTGGTGCTTTGTTTTGTCAACATTTGTAGCCGTTTGAGTTTGGTTCATTCCCGGTTCTAGAGTGATTAGAGTTATGCAGTATATTCAAAAAAAGTGGGCTTCATCCAGTGCATATATTCCGGAGTGACACCAAACTTGCATCCATGTTGTACAGTTAGAAGAACTTGTATGGAAGCTGCATTGCAAGATTCAATACACTTTGTGCATAGGTATAGGTGCCTTACGAATTCGAAATTTGTAATGCATCTTGTTGCCAAGTGTTTATTTGCTTCAATTGATGTATGCTTGTTGAAGGATGTTGAAATGACACAACTTTTTAACTTGAATAAACTATTTTTAGGGAGTTTTTTCTTTTTTGGCGATTAAATTTGACAAACCCAAAGGTATAATGATCATTGGCTTTTCTCACCACCAAATTTGACTGGAGCTTGTCATGGATCAGCTCAGATAGGATTGACCCATTCTTTGCAAGATTTGGACATTAGTTTCAGTTTCTGATATCATTTCCAGAAATTCGAGACATTTATTCCTTTTGTAATACTAGGTGACAATAAGTGTCAAATGAAATTGGGTTGGTGTTGAATATTTACTTGATTTTCTTCATGTTTAATCAAGTCATCAAACATGGTTCATTCAGGTGAATTTTGACCAACTCCACTGCCCTTACCTCCAAATTAATCAACTCTCAATCCAACCAAATTCACACTGAGTCCTTTAATAAGAGATATCAAAGGGATAAAATTGCAATATAACTCAAGGAATTCCCCTTTTCTTCAGGATCCATCACTTAGTATGAATAAAATCTTTAATCAGAACAACCATGCATTTATTTAATGTAATATGAAGAAATCTGGTGAAGATGAACATGCTTTCTCTGGTTACCCTTCCTTATTTTAAATCTGAAAACAACCCATTTTACATTATATTTACAAAGTGATACGAATACGATGTTGTTTTTTTGACAAATTTGCACATTTTGACAACACTTAGTTGACTCAATACCAAAACCCCAATTGCTCCATGTTTCCAAGTGTTTTGTTTATAACTTAGAAAACGCAAAAACAATAAAAAGACAGGTTGGAGATTTCCAATTCCCATGTCGGAAATCTGATTTTCTGTGTTGACTCATCATCATATATTATGAAAATTTCTTGGATCTTGTTCATTAAAATAATTCTATTTAAACAGCTTAGCTTAGTCCCATTAAGTCTTTAATTAATAAACTAATTACCTACGAGTTTCAACGCTATTTTCCCATCTCTTTCCCCTTTTAAAATCTCGTACAACATGAGTCACTCCCAACCCTTTCTTTTATATTTTTTAAGCTTAATTAATGGTCAAATTAAGAGACTCTGAAAACTCCTATTATATCACATGTTATTATTTTTATTTATTTCATATTAATTATTCTTAATCTTAATGTCAATGTCGATAAATGTTAAATTAAATATTAAAAATGTTTTATGTTCATATGTACATTCCCACCACGTCCAAAATTGCGAGCTGAAAGTGTGAACAATGAAGATGATGATTCATACTTAGGAAGAAGGCTGCGGCATCAAAACGGCAACGTAGAGCACATTACTCTAGGGATCTCTGTGTTCTTAAAAGTTGAGCTTCACCGATTTAAATTGATTCTTGTCCATTCAATTCATATGTTGAAGAAGATCCTCCATTTGGGTTCATGGATTTCTCAATCTATTTTCATTATAATTACTTCTTTTCTTAATTAAAATATCTTATTTGAAAATTGTTAAAATCTTTTATCTAGTAATGTTATACTACACTCAAAAACTATATCAACATCTTAGGTAATTGGGGTTTTTTGATCAGTTTAATTTTCGAGGTTCATTGAATACCCTATAAACATACCTCAATTAATTCCTGAGATCCATTGAATACCCTATAAGCTCAAAAGACGAGATAAGCCATGATACATGTTCATGGAATCAAACAAACCTCCTTAACTGTCAAACCCTTAATGTTAAAATTTTGTCAATATCTTCACAAAAGAATATATTGTTTTTAGTGGGGTCAATAGCCCCCGCTCGGCCCTAGATGGGTTGGTCTACAAAACATAATAGTAAATAAATAAAATGAGAAAGTAAAAAAAGGAAGAAGATATTAAATATCAAATTCATGGGATCAAGATCCTTAATACATGCTCTGCAAGTTGACAGAGGCAACAATGGTACACGATCTTACTTGAATCATGTGCCATAATAGCAGCTAATTGTTGTAATGTAAACGTTATAATGCAAGTCAAAGGGCCAAACCCTAACCCTAACCCTAATCAAATCGAATGGCTTTTCTAGGGTTTTTTATTTTCCTTCCTTGACTCACGAATCTTTGTCTGCCTCGTGCAACTTAATTAAAGCCCACTTCAAACCTTTGACTTCCCACCCCTTCTTAACCATGGTTAATCCCCCGTTCATTTTTTTAGCTTCTTTTTTTATTTCTTCAAATCCCCATGAAATTAATATTAATCATGTTCATTTTTATCTTATTTATTATATATGTATCTCGACCGTTGTTAGAGCTGGTTGCAATTAATGGTTACATTTGGGAAGTGCTTCTAGGAAACACTTCCAAATTGTGCACTTAGTTTTAAGCTAGAGTGAAGTTAATATCTCTAGAAAAAATGTACAGTTTGTTTGATTAAAGATTTGTTTGTTAAACTGTGAATTACTGAGTATCTGGGTTGTCCATGGTAAATAGGGATTTGTCTGTGATTTTTTTAAACTGTTTAAGTTTGTTTTTTTCAGGAGTCTCTCTTTAGAACCGGATAGGGGCTTGATTTGTTACATCAAGTCTTGTCATGATCCCAACAAAAACATCCCAGAATCTCTGGGCTCTGTTCTGCAACAAGATCCAAGATTTTTTCACCACTGATTTGTTTTTGGATTTGGTTGTGTTACTGTGTGATAACAGAAC
Organism: Pistacia atlantica; assembly: GCA_026229545.1. Classification (NCBI taxonomy): domain Eukaryota; kingdom Viridiplantae; phylum Streptophyta; class Magnoliopsida; order Sapindales; family Anacardiaceae; genus Pistacia; species Pistacia atlantica. The sequence continues at coordinate 31,608,562 of CM047899.1, read as the reverse complement.
AATGTTACAATTCAAACTTCAAATTTTGCCACCTAAGTCTATTAAAATACTAAAGGGATATAGGGCTATGTAGAGTGGTGTATAGGCAGATTAAGAGAGACAAGATCAGCATGGAACCAAAATTTGTTTTTGTCTTGACCGTAAGAAGTACAAAATCTAGGAAAAGGCTAACAAATAGAGTTTCAACCTAGGCTCTAGACATGTTTTTGTTTTTATCATAGTAGCTAGCTCTAGTTCTTTTTCTAGCTTTTCTATTTGTTAATAATCTGTTGGTGACATCAATTTTTTAGTGTTGCTACATATGCCTAGAAGAAAACTGTTATCCACAAAATGGCAATGGATTCACAGTGAAGGATTATGCTGTACTGTTTGCTGATAATGAGAGATTTTTGAGAGGGAGGCAATTCCCAGAAGACATTACAAAAGTTGGTACAGTTTGTTTAAGGGTTGTTGCACCGCTCAAAGTAGGACAACACTAGCGGTTGAAAGTGGGCAGCACCGACTTTGCTTTAGAAAGTGATTTAATGCAGAAAGCTGAAACAGACTCCTTCACTGTTCAAAACTGTTGTGTTAAGAAACATTCCCTGATTCCCATGGTTTTGCCAGGAAGAACAAAAATAGTAAGACTACCATTTCCAGAACATCAACAACAATTCCTGGGATGGTTTCATGTTACGTAAAATAGTTTATTCCCTCGCGCATGGAGCACCGGGGATGAAGTTTTCCATAAAGGCAAAAAGCAGAAAATGAATGAATTTATGGATTATAAACCATTACATTTTCTCCATTTCATAGATGCATACGCTTAAAAGGCCACTCTCGCTAGAAAGAGTTGAGGCTTATTCAACATTTTGCAGCCCTGTGATCCATATATGCTGAGAAATGCTTTTTCTTCATGCATACTTCTAATTTATAGGATAAACAACGAATAAATCAAGGGCAAAGTTGAATCTGTATTAACAAACGCGAACTACAATCCCAAAATCGGATGAAGTGGACTTCTCCACAACTCCAAAAAGGAGAAACAAAACAGAAAAACTAACAAGCGAAAGTCGAAACAAAGGACTTCGAAACTGTACATTTGACAAAAAATCCTCCATCTCTATCTGCCTACATTGTCACTGCCTGAATCTGTAAGAATAGTTAGCCTTCTCGCTGTCTTCAGAAATTCACTGCAACATCAAAGAGATAATAACTTATAAGACTAGACTGAAAATTATACATCCAACTAAAAGGATTGGTAAGGACATAAAAGAAGGCAACAAAAATAGTAAAGAAGATGAAATTACCCGAAGGGTACATCCCCAGTGTGTTTAATAGAACCCTGTTGCATCCCTGTACAACACATTGCTAAACATTTCAGCACTTCCTATGCCAAACATGTTGGCTAACTTTCCATAAAGCTCTTCATATGAACCAAGGACGGACAGATCAAGGGTTCGACCTATGTCCTCTGATTCCATGAACACTTTGCAATGGCCAGTCTCCAAACCAAGATCAGATTTCTGGTGATCTTTGCACCAAGGAGACCCTTCATCGGAAGAGTTTTCTAGTGGAACATTCTGATGAACTGCTGAACCAGAGCCATCAGAAGACATTGCTGTCTTCTCTGGATTGCCATCTGATGAACTGTTTCCAACAGTATCACCAGAGCAGCTTTGAGAACTATGCTGTTGAGGGAGAATGAGTTGACCAAACAATAAGATGTGAGGTGTCTTTATTTCATTGTTGTCCTTAAAACTCTGGGTGGAATTTCCCATACTCAGCAAGCAAGACATATTCCCAGTATTTCTGGTGTCACTCAGAAAATTGCCACTGGAGATTCTAGCAGGTTGTGCAACATGATCACGCTGCTGAAAACCAACTGGAAACAGACCTGACTGCAGCTTGTTGAAGTGGAGATCGAAGATAGTCCATATTGAGCATGCCTGGCTCCCTGTATGCCTGCAGGAATATTGTCCGAAATGCAACTTAACGGACTGCTTGGTCATGAGAAGGTTTCTGGAAAATGATGGCATTGGAAGTTGGTTCATCAAAGAAAAATCTGGGTGTTCAGGAAGCCGCAATTTCTTTCTTGGTGGTGAGAAGGGAGAGAGATGGATAGCTGGTATGTTTGATACCAGTTCAACCAACCATGGGCTAACACGCTTCACATTCTGGAGCAGATCTGGCTCATCCCATGCTACCTGAAACATAATTATTTGCAAAAAGATATAAGAATTCAAGCATATTTTCAGAGAAAAATGATTCAAGACAATAGATGAAAACTTAATGCAATATTCAGCAGAAATTCTATGCCATATAGATGCTTTAAGGAATTTATAGCTTCAGAAATCTTAAACTATAAAAAAAACAGTTAGATGCATGCTATGCTGCTTACTCCAGAGTGTAATATGGCACAATTTATGTGCTAGCCATGGATGCAATTCCTTTCCTTATATTACATTCCATTTCTTATAGCATATTTTAGACTCAGACATCGGAAATACAGATCAATATAGCTTTTCAATGCACAAAAAAAATAAAAAAAATAAAAAATAAAAAGCCTCTTACTTGAGAAAGCAAACTATTAAATTCATAACCACAATAATTGAACATGAACAAAAGATTATAGCAATACTAGAAATAAGGACAAGTTTACCTGCAGAAGCCGCCATGGGGAATTAGGCCAACGAACAGGATCAGCAACCTGAACAGAAGAGATGGTTCCCATAAACCAGCTGATCCGAGATGAATCCTCAGTTTCAAAAGCCATTTTAAATCTCATTCCAGAACACCACTGAATTTGCATTGCAGCTCTCACAGCTGAGGCCTTGACAACAAACTCTGGTGTGCTTGCACGTGGGTAGTAAACAACCTCAAAGGGTTGTCCATTAGCAGCAAGAGTTGCAGCTTCAACAACAGACTCAGCCCTCACTTTCCCCCTCAAATCACCATTAGAGTTTCTCCTCTTTAATTTATTCTCATCCTCTCTCATATAACCTGAATATCCCCCAAAAGGAAAGCCACAATTTCCACCTCCTGAGTTCCACCCAACAGAATAGTCAGATCCACCACCAATTCCTCCTTTTTTTGCCCTTCGAATCCCCACACAGAGATCCCCATTTTCTGCTCTCAGAAAAACAATCGAATCTCCAGCAACGAGCTTCTTCTGGTTTACAAAATTACTCCACCCTGTCGTCAGAAGATGACGACGAGGTGTTCCTCTATAAATATGCCTAAACTTCCAAACTTCACCGTGCACATCCTTTGCAAGAATGGTTTGAACAGGAGGCTCTGCACTATAATCCAATCTTGGAAATATAGTCTCAGCACAATAGCGGGGAACAGAAAACCCCCCACCATTGTTTGCATCAGATTGTGTCAAAGTCTTAGCAAAAGACGCCGGCTTTTCACTACACTCATTAATTCCTCCATTTCCATCAAACCCCACATCCTCAAAATCATCCAACCCATTGTTTTTTGCTGCAATCAGCCTAATTTTCGCAAAAACCTCATCAGTTTCAGTATCTGCCATATACTTTATGGCAGTTACTCGACAGGGGATCATCGCAGGGAGGTTAAGATTTGAAAATTCTATGCTCCCTTTAGCATGTTCTAAGTGACCCTGAGGAAAATAAAACACTTTAGAGTTTATTAATGGCATTTGAACCATACCACCAGCACAGGCATGCCATAGTTGTGCATCTAAACAGCTTTCTGTTGTTGGATTCTTCTTCAACGAGTCCTTTGCCGCATCCATAACTGTAATCATTGCTAACTTACAGCCTTTCCAGCATACAAATTTTTCCTCCTCTTTGCTCAACACTAGCCCTCAGTCAAAAAACTTCTAGAACATGAATGAAAATAAATATTTGTCAGCTATATCACAAAAAAAAAAAAAAAATACATAACAAAAATAATAAAGATCAGATTTTTTTCATGAGAATTATCAAATCAACTACAAAATAAGAACTTTCTTCAATTTTCTCAACAACCCATCAAAGAAAACGAAAATCCCATAAAAATAAACCCAAACAAAAAAATAAGTCACACAATCTCTTTACCCAATCTCTGCAACGAAAATTATGCCAAAGGAATCACCAAAATGTACAGAGAAGAAACAGCGTGTTCACATAAAAACAACCGAAACCAAAACTTTTCCTAACAGAAATCCACTTTTGTGTGTGAAAAGGGAGTGAAAGAGGCGTTTTGTGAAGTGAGTCAATAGTTGAAGTTTAAAGAAAAGAAAAACAAGAGAGAGAGAGAGAGACAGTGAGTGTGTGTTGGAGGTGTGAAGCTTCGTTTCGTTGGGTTGCCGACCAGACTCAACTTAAGTGTTAAAAAGAGAGGTTTGTTGAGGAAAGAGAAAATAGAAATAAATAAAGTGAAAACGAAAAAGTGTTTTTGTTTTTTTTTTTTTTATTTTCTTTTTTGCTTTTTTCTGATTTACTTTCTTTGTTTGTTTTGGATCGCTTCAGTCCACTGCTTAAGCCAAGTTCAGGTGATTTTACCTGATCTTTTTAGCCAAATTTATTATCTCACCCCCCGCCCTCACTAAGCGCGTGCTATTTACTACCACTGTAATCTTTTCTTAATATTGATGTAATAATTTTATGTATCTATAAGATATTAAACATTCTAATTTCAACTCATTTTTATAAGTCATAGGAGAAAACTGGGCATTTTCATTTATAGCCATCCCAATAAGTTATTTGTTGAATCATTGAAATTGATGTTTGAACTCGAAGAGAAGGAAAAGATCTTTGAAAAGTGGGTTATCCGATAAATATTTTATTTAATTTTATGAAATTGTATAATTGTTAAGGATTATATTTACATCAAAATTTTGTTATTCAATTAACTCATTCCATGTCAAAATAAATACAATTTGTAATTCTTTTATTGCGAAATAGTATTAAAGAAATAAATAGATTTTTGCTTTTTGCTTTTTTTATTCCATAAGTTCCTATCATCAACATTTACCATTGTATTATATGATTAGATAAATTTTTAATAATTTAAAAAAAAAAGGTAAAAATATCTAAAATGGTGAGAAAGAGAGTGAATTCACGCGCTAGAGAAGGAAGTTGGGGTGAGGGGTGGGGCAAATCCCCACATAATCATAAAGGAAGTCTCCAATTAATAAAATAAAAAAAAACATGGAATTTACTTAAACATTAATAATATAAATTGTTTTAAAATAAAATAAAAAATAGATAATCCCGAAAAAGGAGATTTTGGTTTCAACTCGTATCGCGACATTTTGAAAAAATATTCGCGACTTTTACGTACTGCTCTGAAATCAAGGGAGCCTAACCAGATTCATTTGACCGTGGTAAGTTCATTTTGCCAAGGCCCTAACTCTCCGGAACTAACCATGGTTTACTCCATTAACCATGGTTAACTCAATTAGTCCATTGGCCTTTTGTCAACTTATGACTCTTCCGTTACTGGTTGTTAAGTACCCTCCCTGATTTTTGGGTCGGGACAAGATTTGGTACGGTAATTTTACTGTAAATTTCAAGGAAGTAATGTTATGGATTATACCATTTTTTTTTATACAATTTTCATTATATCATACATATCTTATAATCACACAAATTCTATTATAATATTAAAAGTTTAAAATAATTAAAAATTTGTGTGATTATGACATATGTCAATCATGATGTAATTAATATGGTATAAAAGAGTGGTGTAAATGTAGCATTACTTATTACAAGGTCAATTTTGTCAAAATACTTCACTTTCTAATCTCATTATCAATATTACCCTTGAGTTTTGATTAAATAACAAAAATTCTCTTAAGGTTTTTGAAATAACAAAAATTATTTGTCGTTAAATTTTAATCGTTAAAAATATACAGTAAGAAAGTGATTTCGACAAATATTTATTAATTCATAATAAAATTGTAAGGACAATTGAGTTTTTGTTAAGAAAAAAACTAAGTTTATAACTCAATCTCACGATTTTCTCTTACAACCCTCCCTAACGCAGCAACAAAGTTAAAACAAATGGTCACTCTTTCAAAAAAACGATCGTTCCTTATGAAGGAATTGTCATACCTTATTGAAAGGATAGTCATACCTTAAGAATGGTCATACCTTCTAAGGAACAATCATTCATTCCATGAGGAAAGTTGTTCATTATAAAGGAATAGGTCATTTCTTAGGTCTAATCAAATCATTTTGTGCCTTAGGTGTGGTGGAGTTAACGTGACAGTACTAACTCAATTACCACGACGAGGTTGTAAGAGAAGTTAGTGAGAATGAGTTATTGGCATAATATTACTCTTTTGTTATTTCAGAAATCGATAATGATTATGTATTAGAAAATCAAGGTAGAATGAATAATATTAATTCATTTTTCAACCAACTTGTGTCTCTAGTTAAGATTAAGATAAAATTGAGATTAATTTTTATTTTCTAAATTTGTGTTTAGTGGGTGATTAAAGCAAAGATTTGGGGATTGGATTAAGGAATGAAAAGAGAAAAGAAAACGTGAGTTAGTGATTAAGGACAAGATAATGTGATGATAATAAAAGGTTTATGGAAAAGCCAAAAACATTAAGGCATTTGAATAAGACTTTGGTTGGTCTAATTTTGATAGATTATTAAAGTATGCTAAGTTTTGAGAGAACAATGAAAAGGAATGATAAGAGTCAAATATAGATTGTTAAAACATAAAGTTTTAATTCAATTAATGTACTTTGATTTTAATAGCCCACCTATCGATTTTTTGTTGGGTTGATAGAAAGTTAAATTAATTATTTCTCATTTATATTTTATCCATAATTAGACATTAATTTGTGATGGGCTTTTATTATAATTGTTTTTAAATTTAGAGTTAAACAAAAAAAAGATAAATAATAGTTGGCTTTCTAACTACCTTGGAGAACAACATTACTTGAAACTTATTTTATATCTTTGTCCAATATTTAATTCTTTGAAATGGACCCTTCACCAATCTTTTAAAATAAACTTCCATTACCACTCATATTTTTTGCCATTTTAATATCTATAAATATTTACCTAAATAAAAGAATAAAAGAATATATAAATTTAGAAGAAATAATATCATCCATTCATCACCATTCCAAAAAACTTTTATTTCATTTTATTTCATTAATTTAATTACAATTTTTTTTGAAAAAAATAGATACTATGTAGCTCATAATATGCTCCAACCAATTATCTCTAGGCAGTTTAGCGATTCATTCAGAACTCTTAAGTGTATTACTCAAGAGGTTCGAGACTCGAATCCCTATAACTACTAATAAAGGATGACCACTAGAAGCTTATTTGGCCTTTAACTTCAAGACCTTAGGGGAATAGTTGAGGTACGCGCAAGCTAGTCTGGATATCTCGGATAAAAAAGAAAAGAAAAAAAAAAAAAAACTCCAACCAATTAAATAGATGTTGGCCATTTAAACTTCATAAAATTACCATACACTTTCACAAATTTATTTCTTTAAAAAAAAAAAAAAAGCAGAAAACATTCTGGAGAATGTAATAACATTTCCAGAGCATTTGGAAAGTGACTCTTTAACAAGACAGATAGCCTACAAATGGACATCAACTTGGATAAGACATTAACAGTTGGAATTGAAACCAACACTGATTTTGACACCTTTTTTGTCTTCCCCCATCAAATTAATTTTATTTTTATTTTATCAATTAATTTTACTCCATGGAAAAAGAAAATAAAATGAAAATATTTTTGTAGAATATAAAATGGGGGTTTCATTGACATTTGACACCACAACAAAACCATACCCATACTTTAACGACATTGTCCTGTGGTTGTCTTTCATAGTCTTAGGAGGGGCCTTTGAAAGATAACCATTTTCAACTCAAACAAAATATTTCATTGTCTTTTGCAATTTATTATCTCTTTCTTTCTTTCTTTCTTCCTCCATTACAATTTCACCAATTTTATGGAAATACATTATATTTTCCGTATTCTTTTGTATGGTTTTTGTCAGATCCTGTTCACCAAAAATGCCCTTAGATTTCAACCAAAATGCTTTTACCGACATCCTGTTCTTATGAGGTCATCACACATGTCGCACCGGTTTTAAATCCACGTCAACTAAGTTGATATTATTCATTTTAAGACCGAGCCTACATTGCTTTGCTCTTGACCTTTCACCTAGTGTTTTAAAACTCAACCTAGTTGACTAGTTAAACCGAGACCTGAGACCTTCACTGGGCTAAGTTATCAATTTCCCTTCTCACTCATAACCTTAGAATTTGAGATAATGATCGATGAACAATTGAAGATCAGGATGTTAGGGTTTTTGAAGAGAAAGTGCCGGTGAGTGCAATGGTGGCAATAGAATTGATTTATGGTGAGTTAATAGACCAGAAATCGAAAAAAAAAAAAAAGGGTGCCGGCAACAACTAACTTTTGTCGGCGATTGTCAAGGTGAATGGGGGTGGGGTGAGATGGGTTTTTGTCAGGAGGCTGAGAGAAGTATTTTCGTGGTGATGGGAGAGGGTTGTCAACGTTGACAGTGGTGAAATTTGGCAAAAATCAATCAACATTAGCATTAGTTAGATCTGGTTGATTTCGGCCAGATCTATGGTAGATTTTCTAGGCATGGGCTCAAGGGAGGATTGAGATTGCATTTGGTACGAATCGATGACCAATTTGTATTTAGGGTGTGTTTGCTAAACTTCAAACTTGTATGGGTTTAACTATAATTTTTAGGGGTGTATTTGTTGAATTTTAAAATTTTTGACACCTAGTTTGACTAGCTGGTCAAACCAATTAAACTGGTCAACCCAAGACCAAGCAACTTTGCCGGGTTTCTCCCCAAATTGGTTATTAAAACATTGCAGTTTCACATAAAATGCGTCCATTTATAGGGACTCAATCCTTATAAATTGAATCTCATACTTATTCGTTAGTTATGTGAGATGTGATAATTTTAACTTAAGAAAATATATATATTTTTGGCTAAAATAATCTCAAAATCAGTTTTTGAATAAATACTAATATTTAGTATAAAAAATAAAAATAAAAATAAGAAACCCAAGTGATATAAAGGCAGTTAAGTGATTGTCTTTAAGTGATTGTCCACGCATCAAATTTGCCGACACATGGTGTGGACTGTGGTCTATTGCTCATAATGCACATATTTTTTTCCCCTTTCCAAATGGACACAAACTCAATGCTAACTGTACTCCAATTTTAGTGATATTACCCTATTTTTATTATTATATATTGAATCATTTATAAATACAAATTTACATTATTTTCTCTTATTTTTCCTAAGTTTTAGCATCATTCAATCAAATTTCAAAATATCAAATTTTATAGAGGGCATCATTGAATAACATATTTTCTTCCGGTGTCTCAAATAACAATTCAACCCTTATCCTTACTATTCCATTAGGGTTCTTGTCAGGTAAATAACACAACCCAAAACTCTAGCGGAGCACTGACTACATAGAGTAAATAGTTATTTTAGACATATAAGGTGTAATGTTGATTTTTTTTTTTTTTTGTGTTCACCGAGATGTTCGAACCAACTTTTGGACAAATCTCAATTAATTCTTTAGGACCCTAAAACTACTAGTTGAGTAAGAGTTTTAATGATTACCCTAATTGACACCTAAAAAATGACTCGAACTTATAACCTCTTGAATAATATATCTAACAGTTTCTATCGAACTGATCGGCCACTTAGAATTAGTTTGTAAAGTTGAATTCTAATTTATAATGTGGAAAACTAAGTTCCAAGTAACGTTACCTGAACTGTGCAATATTAAAAGTCATTTTATTAATAATTTCCATTAGATTTCTGACATCTGACCAACCTGACAACAAGTAATAAATAGTTATTTTAAATATCTGCGGAGAAAATTACAATTAATCTCAATTTCATGAATTATTTTTCCCAAAAAAAATGAGTTTCGAGTAACGTTACTTGAACTGTACAGTAACAGAAGTCAAAAACTTACATGTAAACAGTGATGTGACAATAGTGTCTTTTGCTTTGGTAGTTAATTCTGAGTGGCATCGGCAGTTACAAAGGTGAAAATAACAGACAATGAAAACTACTTAACAAGTTAATTACAGAGAAATGAAAGGCCTGATTTGTTTGTTAGTCTCTTTGATTTAATCGCAGCCGTTGGCTACTGACAAAACCAACAAGTCACTGTGTCACTGCCGGTCATGCGAACAACTGAAGTTAAACCGGCCAGGCTAAATTTGACAGCTACAAGACAACTCTGTTGCCGTATTTTTCTTTTGTCACGAGCACTCCATCAAAATCGCCCACGTGTCCTGAATCATGTGATTTGATTACTTTTGGGCCCACTCACTGTGAGATTCTCGTCGGTTAAAATGATAGGATGTGACGCGTAGGATCCACACCACGGGCCCACCTCGAATCTCTGTCGTTACTCCTGGGTTTTTGTATTTGTTTCTTTCCCGTTAAAAAAAAAAATCTGTTTAAAACTTTACATAGATATTTTAAAAAAAATAAATTTTGACTAATCAAATATATATTTTATTAGTTTTAAAATAATCAAAATTTTGAATTTCCTTTTCATAAAATAAATTTGTTGAAATTTTTATATCGGTATCCTAGAAAACTTTTAAAAATAACTAATTTTTGTAAATCTTATTGGTTGTTTTAAATTCAAAAATTTTGTTTTTAAAAAAAACAAGGTATACGAAAAATCTTGTGATAGTTTGTTTATAGAAATGACATGAAATATTTTTTAAAACAGTTTTTAGATATAATAGTGTATCAAAATTGACTAAAAATAATTTTCACGGATTTCTATCAATTTTATGTAAAAATATTTTTTTAAAATTATATAAATCAAAATTTTAATTATTAAATTAAAATTATATTCTATTTTATGAAAATTATAATAAAAATTTAGAATTATGTTTAAAGTGGGCATAGGCGTAGAGTACTGGTAATTCAAAACATTGATGATTATGGACCCAATGAAAAGAACTGATCCAACAAAGGCCCAACAGCCAAGAGTAAAAGAATTTATGATAAGAGGTTTTACTAGAGCCACAATATTTTATAATTATCATCCATTTGTCCCTTTATTTTTCCTACCCACCAGACACTTAATTATGTCACCATTTTTTTGGTCAATTTATGTCTCTTTTTTAGGCTCAAATTTTACATTAATATTTATCAAAATTCAACCAAATCAAATGGCTCACCTTTTTTCAGAAAAATAAAAAAATAAAAATTTGAAACCAGGGACAGCCCCTGGTAACGCAGCATTTTCCACCATTTTTTTTATAAAAATTATATGTGAAACTCTGATAATTCATGGGAATATAGTATATTGATGCTAACATGAAATTTAATTGGCACATGTGATGAAATATTATATTAAAGTAAACAACTAATTAATGCCATTTGGTTGAATCCTGTTTATGAGACGTGGGAATGAGGGAAGATTGGATTTGACGAGCTATTAGCAGTTGGAAAAGTTTATAGGAATTAATTATTATTTTGAATACAAATTGAAGAGATAACGATGATGAGGAAGAAAATTACATACGGATAATACACGCCAACTACTTTTATCTTTAAATAGTTTGATAATTCGTTTGAAATTTTTGAATGTATTACTTAAAATGTCTTGAAAGATTGTACGTAATTTAATTTATACACATCAAATGTATAAAAATCATTCAATACATCATTATTGGGTACGAGAATTACCCAAAAGTCTATGCTATTCATAATTCATACTTGTCCATAATTGCAAAAACTGAAAATGGAAAATGGGGTTTGTAAGAAGCAACCGGCCAAAAGGAAAAACAAAAGAAGAGACAGCAGGAGGAGGAGAAGATGCAGTAGGCATTAAATTAGGAGTCCAAATGGGTGTAGTTTAATCGAACATTAAATGGTACATGTGTTTGAAGTTTTAACACATATACAGGCGGAGGCTGCTGGCATGCCGCTCCATCTGGTCCTGGTGGCCACAGCCGGCGGGACCGCTGCTTACTGTCTTTCATTTTCCTTTGCTTTCAATTTAAAATTAGTCCCCGTTTGGTCAACTTCTTACCGCTTAATTATTAACAATTCTGTTTAATTAATCTATAAGGCCACTCAAGAAAGTCGCTTCTGATATTGCTTCACAAGAAATCCCCTAAAATTGTAGGGCTCATGGTCTTGGTTTGGGCTAAGTTCACAAGCACGGACCGAGCCCTTTTTTATTTTTACAACTTAGGCTCTGAATTTCATACATTAAGGGGGTTTGGTTGGGGGTTATATGGGATTATTGGGGTGATGTCATTTTATATTACTTGATTACCATGATTGGTTGTCAACTAATATAAGATACCGATAATCTTCAAATATCAATAGTAGTTACTATTGGTAATATCGGAGGTAATCTAATTACTTCAATTTTCTTAGGTATTCTGAGATTATCAGGGTTATCTTTTTTTGTTACAATTTTATCCCTTATTAATAAAAATTTTGGACAATAATACCCCTACTTTAAAACAAATTTACATTAATATCATATTTCAATTTTACCCTTGTTTAATTAAAATTTTGGACAATAATGCCCTTATATTTAAAATAATTTACAGACCACCACTGCCATCCAACCACCACCGCCGACAGCGGGCCAACCACCACAGACCGCGAAAAATCACCGGAGTCCTTTGAAAAAGAACTAGATTAGGTGGGAGGCTCTAAGAGGCTTTGATATGGCCGTTTTCGGTCATAATTGATATGGCCGAAAACAGCCATATTGAAGCCTCCTGGTCACGGTGAGCTACTCACGGGGACTTTCGGAGACTTCGGCGGTGGTTTGCGGTGGCGGCAGGAGGTGAGGGTGATTTCGTCATCAATTAAAGTTTTATATAAGCAGGGGTGTTTTAGCTAAATCTGAAATATTGGGGGTTAAAAAATTATTCAAAAATTAATAATAAAAATAATATTATATTAATATTTAAAAGGGGGACAATTTAGTAATTTAAATAATATATCCAGTAATTTATCTCTCATAACCAAACATATTAATATAACATACCCACCAACTAACCAAACACATTTTCTTAAGGGTCAGTTTGGTTCGGGGTTAAGTGACATTACTAGGGTAATGTCATCTTATATTACTTGATTACCACGTTTGGTTGTCAAGTAATATAAGATACCAGTAATCTTCAAATACCAATAGTGGTTACTATTGGTAATATAAGAGGTAATCTGATTACCTCCATTTTCTTAGGTTTTCTGAGATTACCAGGGTTATCTTTTTTTGTTACAATTTTATCCCTTATTAATAAAAAATTTTGGACAATAATACCCCTACTTTAAAACAAATTTACATTAACATCCTATTTCAATTTTACCCTTGTTTAATTAAAATTTTGGACAATAATGCCCTTATATTTAAAATAATTTACAGACCACCACTGCCATCCAGCAACCACCACCACGACCACCCACCACCGCAGCGGTCAACCACCACGGACCACCACCGGACCAGGGGTTGCCGATCAGTAAAAAGCACTGGAAGTGCAGCTGGGAGGCTCCAGGAGGTTTCTCTATGGTCGTTTTTGGTTCCATATTGATGGCCGAAAACGGCCGGAACCGGGTCGAGATCGCCGCTTATCGGCGGTCAGTGCGACAGCGAGCGATACTGGCCGTTCGGCCATCAATATGGCTAAAAATGCAGCCATAGCGAGCCTCTTGGTCACTGGTGGACGTACTCACGGGCACATCCGGCGGTGGTTCGCGGTGGCGGATGGAGGTGGGGGTGATTTCGTCATAAATTAAAGTTTTATATAAGCGGGGGTGTTTTAGCTAAATCTGAAATATTGGGGGTTAAAAGAGTTATTCAAAAATTAATAATAAAAATAATTTTATATTAATATTTAAAAGGGGGACAATTTAGTAATTTAAATAGCATACCCACCAATTTATTCCCCATAACCAAACATATTAATATAACATACCCACCAACTAACCAAACACATTTTCTTAAAGATTTCCAGTAATCTTCCAAAATAATCTATCTTTCCAGTTATCCAATATTCCCAGTAATCTAACATTCCTGAACCAAACGCCCCCTAAAGATTTCCAGTAATCTTCCAAAATAATCTATCTTTCTAGTTATCCAACATTCCCAGTAATCTAACATTCCTGAACCAAACGCCCCCTAAGGATTATAATGCAAATTGGAGGTTTTGCTTTAATTATACAACATATTCAACTTAATTTCAATAATACCCTTTTTTAAATATTTTTTTTTATAATTTTTAAGACAACAATTTTCCCATATAGACAAAAGTTTAAGCTTTTTTTTTAACCTTTTGAAAGTGAAGCTCTTTATTTCTAAGGGTACCATAGTCTCACTCAGAGAAATGAGGATTACGGAGAGGATCAATGGAGCTATTTATAACCAGCCCTTTGTTTATCTTAATTTTTTTTTCGGTTAAATATAAAAGTAAATGTGAGTCTGTTCAATGTGCTCTTCAGGTTATTTATGGGCTTGGACCGGATGACCCAGACCCTCACACAAAACTCTCAAAACCCGGCTCAGATTTTAGTCCTCTAGGCCCGATTAAACCAGCCCAGCTTACAACTTACGGCTCATTTGAAAGCATTTAATTTGGGTGGCAAGAAGTGTTGGTGAGGTGAAGAATTAGCTTTCAGCTTCAGCGCTGTAGATTTTGAAAGAGGTTTTAAGATGTTTGAAATATATGCAGCCATGGGAGCTCTTACTCAGCAGTAGTTCCAAGGTCCCTAAGGATTAGTTGAGATGTGCATAAACTGGCTTAGATATCCTCGGTCATCAAAACAAAAAATAAATGCAGGTTTTGCGGTTCAATGCCTTTCACAACAGAGTATTGCTTCACATCTATAAAATTTGGAACATAATAGATTGATTACTTTTAATACTTGTGATTAAAATTCAGTAATATAATGTCTTTACATACTCAATTTTTTAGTAGAAAAAGAAACCCATCTAAAACATCTCATACTTAATATGCACAAACTTAAAACACCAAAGTAAACCTAAAATCGCATACAAAAAAACAAGTAAAAAGCCTCATAAAGCACAAAAAAACGAGTAAAACACTCATAAAGTAGTGATGATGAGAAAACTCGTATGATTATTGTTTTAATACAATGCTGAGAATGAATCAAATCAAATGACATCTAGTTATTTTTACATGTATATAAATAGATCCGATGATAGAGCTGATTGTTCTTCCCCAAGAGCTCACATTGATGAGAAGGTTTGACACCTTGATGTTGGCTCTTCGCTACCTAGGGTTGTAGTATGTTCCAAAGGTTGGGATGTTCACCCATTAAAACAGTACGTGAATTGAGTTTAGAATGTGAGATTGTTCGGTCCATATCTGGTTTGAGCATTAGAGCATTGAGAGGACTTTTTTCCTAGTATGAGGGGACTGGGAAGGACACACCTCTGATGTACCAGTTATCGTGCCCATGGTAAACGCTAGATAGCCAAGTGATCTATAACTAACCCGACTAATATAAAAATTCTATTGCCTATCTCTATCATATATTGGTATTATCTATTATATGAATTTAAGTGAGAAGAGTTCTTCCCTTAATATATTCTTTGGGTCTCAACCTCTAAATATGAATTGAGCCTCGTATGAGCATTGGTAATGGTCTTGGGTCGAACGAACGTGAGGTGAATTCTTAATAATTAAAGCAAGACATTACGGAACAAGGGTTTTGGTAATGGAACTTGATTCATTGGCATAGTGAAGATCAAGATAGCGTTTCCAAAGCATGGTAGATAATGAAACCCAATAGGAGGGGGAAGCTTTTTACTATCTCCATCAATTGTAAGTGTTTATAACCAAACATGAAACATTCCTTCAAAAGAAAATAAAATCATAACCTAAAGATTTTAAAGGGGATTTTAACATAATGAAAAATAACTAATAATTGATATTGATGATGAGGTTGAAATATTTCCTTTCATTTCATTTGGTAAGAGTTTGGTCTGAATGAGACATTTTGCCAAATCCCTGGTAACAACCTCCACCATCATTGCATTGACTGTGATTATTTATTTAACCCATCAATTATCTCATCAACCCCACCAACCAATTGCCCCGGAGGACCCATTTACCCATAAACCAAAATCTTGTAACTTTCAAGCAAATATTCATAAATCATGGAATGGGATTTAGAAGGTTATAAGCAATATGACAAAAGTTCTTAAATTGCATTACTCATGGTCTCAGAAATTTCTACTAACAAATCAACTGCAAAAAGAATTCCCCATGAAAAGGAAGAACAAGAAAAAGAATACAAAGAAAAAGAAAAAGAATAACAAAAAAAGAAAAGAAGGAAACACAAGAACTCAACATCTAAAGGACCTTAAGGGCCTAAATCATATCACTAAATCTAAAACTCTACTACCCTTGAATCTTTCTTTCTCTCTAACCACTTTTTTTTCCAGTTCTCTCATTACAATCCTTCTCTTCTCCTCTTCTACTAGCTAAAATATTGGTTATCTACTGCTTCCTAATTCCCCCCATTTCATCCCTGTACAAAATCAAATGAACGAAGAAATGAAATAAAAGTAAGCAAATAGCATATTACGACTGGAAAAAGTGAGGGAAGTCAATGAGAAATATTCCCCACTAGGAATATCGCTCTCTGCCTCAGCCTATCCCTCAAATGTACTCCAGTGCGAGGTTGTTGCTATTTGGAATCAACTCCTGAGAATTGGTTATCATTTTCTCAATTCCGGCAATTGCAGGCTTCTCACCCCCCTTGTTTCTCATTTCAAGAACCTTCTTGTGGGAATTGGAGTGCAAGGCCGGAACAAATGTTGGGCTAGCTGCAGGCCTGTATTCGGGGAAGAGCCTGCCTGATTTATAACGAACCCCACATGCATTGCAAAGGGTTTTCGGCCCCAATGGTCCTGCCCTCCATTGTGGCGTCTTTGTTATCTCACAATGCATGCATTTCCTAACTGCTTGAGTTGGTTGATTTTGATTATTCTCAGTAGAATCTTGGGGGACTGTCAATTTGATCTTCTTTTTCTTCTTATACTCTGAGTTAAATTGCTTCGGTATCTTGATCACAAGGCGAGACTCAGCAAAATTCTCAGAATCAGATGGGACCTTAGGGGCAACAAAGGGCTGGTGCGCCTCAGTGACTGAAGAAGTCGGTGAGATAAGTTGAACCGGAGGGCGAGGATTAAAAGTGGCAGGACGAGGACGCTTGCTGCGAGCACGTCCTCGTCTTCCTGTGGCAAGTGTTTCGGGGCTGCCCAACAAATTTTTCTCTCCTGAGCAGGAGCTACTGCTCTCCAGAACAGAAACTGGACTCGACGTCCGGAACTGATTAAGGGATGAATCATCCTTGTTAATGGAAGACGACAGCCTGTTTATTAATCGTAAGGCTTCCTCCGGAGAAGGAATCCTCAACAAAGGTCGAAAGCCATTCAAGTTGAACAATGTCTTCATACTGCAATAACAATTAACAGAAATTGAATCAGATTAAAAGGTTCCAAAATTTAATTAAATTACAAAATTAATATAAAAATGATTATAATTAAGGGATTCATCTGTAGAATTAAATTGGGTGGTTGAACAAATTCTAACTAAACGACATTAAAAATGAATAAATGTTGACACATGAAGCAAAATCAAAGACAGCTATCGATTTGCCAACTAATCAAGACTGTACCTGACATAACTAACTATAAGTAGTAACATGGGCAACCACGTGACTTGCATTAAAACAAAACCAAAAATTAAAAAAAAAATTCTATCTGCCAAATAATTCAAGGTATGAAGTGGCTTCCACTCAATCGCCGACACGAAACCACTTAAATTACTAAAATACCCCTAACACAAAATTCAATCTTTTTTCTTTAAAAAAAATGATCATATCACAAAAATGGATATTCCACGTGGCAGTAAATGATACCATGATGAACATATCTAACGGCTGAGAATTGAACTTACTGGAACGGAGAGCTCGGCGGAGAGGTCTGTGGAGCTATTGTTTGAGAAGACCGAGTCGGAACCGGGCAATGAATCGGACTGAGTTGGCCACAGACTGGGGAACGACTTAGAATCGGCAGCAGCTAACCCAGCTTCAATATCTTCATTTGGGAAATCAAGCAAGTCGTCAATGTGGTCAAAGAAGCTCCCGCAGTCTATCTCATCCATGAAGTTTGGTCCAATCATGATTCCTTTCTTTCTTTCTAACTTGTACGAAGAAATTTTCCTGCAAAAGTGACGGAAAGAGAGAAAAGAAAATAAGTTGTGAACAATGGAAGTATTTTGTTGTCAAATTTATGGTGGGCAATGTATGTGAATTCTGAAATAAGGAAAGCCAGGCTAGCGCATTAGCCGTGTGGCGCATGTTAGCACAACGCAATCATAATAATGTACGTTAAAGTGTCCATATTGTTTATTATGTTTTTTTCGTTTTCCGAAAAAAGTTAAATAAATAACTATAATAATTCAATTCAATTGTGAAATATTTTGGAGCTATTTGAAAAGGAAAATGGAGGCAAAAAAAAAAAAAAAAACAAAAAAAATTCGATTCTTTTAATTTCCAGGTACGCAAATTGAGGAGAAATAATGGAGAATATTTCAAATAAAAAGTGACAAATTGACAATCGCATTCGGCGTATAATGGCAACGGATGATCCCAGATACTGCAAATAGGCTAATTTGCAAAAGCGAAGTTGGTTTCTCCAAATTAAGCCATTTTTAAAAAAATTTAAAAAGCGACAAGCTGAATTGTGAAAAATTCAAATTCAGTTAAAAAAAATGTGAAGATTCTGAATTGAAAAAAGAAAGCGAAACGCATAATTCATCCAAAATTTGGTGGCAGAGATTGTAAAAAGGAAGAGAATTGGTTTGAATTTGAAGAAAAATTGTAGAAATCAAAGTAGAATTAAAGGACTTGACAAGGTTCAGAAAATGGAGTGATAGAAGAAAGAATAGAGTAAAAAGCAAAGGCGGTTGAGCGTTATGAAGGAAGCAGTAGAGAAAAAAGAAATGTTGGCATGGAAATGTAACCTGGAATTCTGAATTCATGTTGCAGAGAGAATTAATACAAACCTTGCGGAAGGAAGAAGAAGTAAACAACTTTGGAATGTTTGTTGTTGTAGTAGTAGTAGTACTAGTAGCAATGAATGTATTGTGTTCTGAGATTTTGTTTGTGGAGTTGAAGAGAAGTGAAATGAAAAAAGAAGAGGCTAAAAAGGAATGGAATTAAAGAGAGAAATGGAAATGGTAGTGGTGGTGGTGTGATGGTAGGTGAGCCCGTTCCTTCACTGCTAGCTGTCTTTTACTATCCCTTCACTGTCTTGATGTTGAAGTCTTCTCTCTCTCCTTTTCTCTTTTTAAATTTTTAAATTTTTTTTCCTTTCATTACTCTCCGGGTCCCACTCTCCCACCACCTCCACACCTTTTTAGTTCTCACGGGATATTTCAACTATTCACCGCTCTCATCTCTACTTTCATTTAATTTTAAATTAAAATAATAAAATGAAATTCTATCTCAGTTTCTCGGGTTTTGTAACATTGAAGACTGTGGGTGAGGGGATTTAATCCTTTTATTTTACTTTAACCGCCGTTGTTTCACACCCACACACTCACACAATTTGTCCAAAAGTCAGAACTATTAAGCGCTTTTTCACATTCTCCGCGCGTGTCCACACGCGTCTAATAATTCCCTAATTTCATTTTTTGCATTTTTAATAAAATAAACATTTTCTATTCCTTCTAGATTCAAATAACAGAAAATCCAGTAATGTTAAGGTTCCTTTATGATGAATTTATATAATATATAAATCAATTATAACTTTTTTCATTTATTAAACTACTCGCATGATATTCATACTTTTGTTTCTTTTAATGAAAAACGTTCCACTTTACTATTAAAAAAATTAAATACTAAATATATTCATCACATCACAACTTAAAATCCCAAAATATTTAATTTTTTATTATTGAAAATGAGGAGAAAAAATATTGTTGAAAGTTGAATGTGCGTGTAGTGAAACCGCGTTTCTTATACGTAGGTAGTGGTAACAAGGCTGCAACGGAATTTAGCTGTAAACGTGTAAATTAGTCAAAAACAAAACCCACATAGCCAATAGATATATACAATCTTCTTTGTCTCTTAACTATTCTAATGTCCTTATATGAATATATTAATATAACCTTAAATTAAGAATATTAAATATCCAGTTTAATAGTTTCCGAGAAAATCATTATCATATCTTGTATAATTGATAAAATTAATTCATATCAAAATTACAGTAGATTTTAACCTTTTAAAGGAAAAATTGACTATTTTGTAATTATCTAGTTTCATTCATAAATTAAGTGCTTTTTTATTTAAATCACATTAATCCTTTAAATTGTTAATTTCTTTTTTAATTAGATTATGTAAACACGCTTTCATTATTTTATTCCATTTTTTCTTTTATATATATATATATATATATATATATTTTTTTTCCTTTTTATATACTAATAGCTTATATGTGTGTCACATTGCATCCATATAATAAATAATATATAGATAATTGTGTGATTAATTAATATTTCAGAACCTTTTTTTTTTTATTCTAAGTAATATTCTAAATTTCCTTTCAAAACACGATATCGTTTATGTCGTATTAATGTGTAAATGATGAGTCAGTATGGTATTATTTTACGAGATTCATCTTTGAAAACCCAAAATTCAAATAAAAAATTTTTTAATTTTATTTTTACTGCAGTTTTTTTTTTTTTTTAAACAGTGACAAGAAGCTGTACTCAACTCTGAAAATTGGACAAAAGTAAAAAGTATTTGTAGCCACTCAATTGAACATTGATTGATCAACTAATTGGTATATAAGCAGCTGGTCCATCCCAGTCCCCACATGGTTACAATTTTAAATTTTCACTACTTGATAAAATCTTCAGTTTGAGTTTTTGCTTTTTGGGTTATTATATATAATTATTGGTGGGGGACATTTTATTTTTTCTAATCATAAATTCACTGTCCCTACTTCGCCAACCAGCTTAAAATTTTGGCTTTCTTCCCCAAACCAAAATATTAATTCCGATCATTAATATAATTACCAATTAATTACTATTATTAATTAAAAGATTTTATTTGAATTAAATAATTTCCATTTATGGTATTTAGTTGAGACTAAAGGCAAATAAAGCAAGAAATCTATGTGGGCAACAACAAAAAAAGGGAAAGGCTTTAAAAGCAAATAATAAAATTGGGTTTAAAAATGGTTAAAAAGTTTTAGTGTTGAATTATAAATTAGAGAAAAAGGTTAACAAAAGTGATTGCATACCAGAAGAATGTTTGGTCTTAGCCTATAAGAAATGATGAGTTTATTTCTTTTTGCCCTTCTTTTAACTAACTTCAATTCTACTCTTTGCATCAATTTCTTGTAAAATACTCCCCCCAAAAAAAAATTATATAAAACTTAAAAGAAAAATTGATATGGGTTTTTGGGTTTGATGAAACCTTTTCTTTTAATGTGGCTTGGGTTGCACTCTTAGAATCACGTCTGAAAAACTCCTTTGAAAAAAGTGATTTTCGGTGAAAACCCAATTATGTGTTAGGCTTCTTTACCATTGTGGGGTTGTGCCAATTCTTGGAAATTCAGTACAATTCAATTAGTAATGGGGGTCAAAAGTTAGGTAATTTTCAATTTTCTATGTTATATATATTCTTTTTAGTGACCGGGATATCCTGTCCAACTTGTGCGCATCTCAATTAATCTCCGGAGTTTATTGAACACCCTACAAGTCCAAAGGATCAGATAAACCACAATAACCCAAAAGACTAAATAAGTCACACTGTTATTGTAATAGATGACTCTAATGTTCGAACTCAGAAACTTAAGGAAATGAAAAAACCTCTTTAACCGTCAGACCAATCCCTTGAGGTTTTTATATTATATTTATGTTGATTTGTGATTGTAAATGAGAATTTCAATTATTGACCAAATTATAAGTATTTGGAGTTATCAAATCAAACATTTGATTATTATTATTATTATTTCTTAAAATTTCTTCCCTTCAAAGCTAAGGGGATGAAAGGTGTTCTGTCCATCACTGTTGAACAAACACCTTATTATAAAAAAATAACAATCTAAAATATATGTGGAAACCATGTTATATATTTCATGTGTTGAGTCGTGACGATCAATTTAATAGTAATAAGAGTTAAAAAATAGCACCGACACATGAAATAGGTTTCTCTCAATTCTCAATTTGTATATAAATTAAATTTAAAAAAACATGAACCTTCAAAACAAACCGTACATATCATCAACATAACATCTTTCAAGCAAGAATATTGTGTGCTAGGATCATATGACAAGCATATTTTTTTGGGGCATAGCCAATAATTTTTAATTAGTATTTGATTATTTATTATAATAACTAAAAATTTTCACCTAGTCGACATTAAGCAAGTGTCGGCAAAGAAATATGTGGTCATGTACATAAATCCTAAAGAAATGTCACATGAGTATGTGCCCTATTGGGGTACTTAATTCATCCCACCACGAGGAATTGCCAAAATATATTGTAACGTATGATAAATAAATAAATAAAAACTTAGTATTTTAATTTGTTTAATAATGTCATTGTAGCTTTAGTTAGTGGCATATCCATTGTATTTTAATTAGACTATGGAGTAGGGTAATTTGACTATCATATATTAATTTAAGATTTGAAATCTCATTGGACGGTTTAATTAATTAATCAATTAATATTTACCTAATTTGATGAATTCAAATATTTGTTTGTATAGTTGGTCTCTCACTGTCTTCTAACCAAGCACTGATTTATATGGTTGGTTGTCACGTACATATGAGGTTGATGAAAGAAATGACATTGTAACCTTCCTTTTTATTTTATTCCAATTTTACCCTCATCTACATCCATTTATTACATATTAATTCAGTGGTGGCTCTTTTTTTTTTTTTTTTGATTTTTTTATTTCAAAAATTCAAATAATTCCAAGTAAATCGTGTCTATTTTAAATCATGAAAGAAAATTATTTGAAAGATGTTTGAATTTTGACCCTAAAACAGGGAGATTAATGATTTTGCCACCTCTGAATATTGTTATTATAGGTAGGGCATTGTGGTAATCTTTTTGGAGCTGACGTGGCGGAACCCTGCGCAATAAGCGGAGGAAAAGAACTGGCATGTGCATCGTGCGTGCGGGCAAGTAAGGTAAGAGAGGGGGTCCATGTTCAAAGCGGGGCCTACTGATGCACGTTCAAAAACGTGGCGGACATAGATTCACCGTGTTAGCGTGGAGCCCACACCAGAGAATCAAAAGACTTGCTCAAGTCCAGCTAAGTAACGTAATGTGAAGTGAAGAACAGCATGCAACGTGGGGACCATAGTCACGTGACGTCTGTCTCGGGATTTACTACCGCGTACGCTAAATACTTTTCTCCTTTCGGAATTATCATTTACCGCCACGTAAGCGTCGCTGACTTTTTTAGACGAAAGTGTCCCACTGGAATTGTTCCTTATTACCTTTTGTGCTTGCTCTCCATCATGTGCAGTGGGACCGACTAGTGCACAGCCGTAAAATCAATGATCTGAGAGAGTTGTGTAGGGCCAGAACGCGTTGGGAGATTACCGATTAGTCCAAAAGATGAGTCCACAATGGAGGGGAATTAGAATTAGAATGATACGGTGGCTTTTGACTTTGATCGGAAATTGAATTTTCAACTAAAAAAATCTATGAAAAGAATTTGTTTTTTATGGAACTAATTAGAAATTCCGAATCCTTTTAGCGGCATTAGCGGTATAAATACCAAGAAAATCACTCTAATACTGACTTTATACTCGAATAATTTAATAAAATTGATTGAATTGTTTGTTCAAATTTCAAATTAAATATATAAGTTATAATATCTGAACCATTTATATATATTTTTCAACTAACTTATTTGTTTGTTTAAAAAAAAAAAAATAAGAGTTATGAATAAAGAAAAAGATGCAACGTGAGATTCAAAACGTTTTTTTCCTTTAAAATTATAAAGTTGGGCAATAACAAAGCTTTTAGGCGTAAAGCTATGACATTACATGTGACTTGATGGCTCTAGAATAAATACTGTTCTGATTAATTTACTTATCAAATTTTATTTATTATATTTACAATTTATAATTCAACTTTATTAATTAGTAACAGAAATTAAACTAATTGAACAACCATTAACTAAATTTATTTTCATAAAAAATGAAAATAGTTGTAATTCATTAAAGCTTTTGTTGGTACAAGAATTGTCACTTTTCATGGGTTGTAAGTCACGTGCCCTCGTGATCAAGTACCTCCCACCTATGGAAACTAAATCAACACTTGGTCCCACAGCCCTAAACCTAATCAAACGAATCATATGTATCCTTGTTTAGTAACCTCCGTTTTAAATGCATTCAATCATGTACTTACTCAATTCACTGAACCCATAACATCTAACAAGGGGAATACCATCTTATCTTGCTATTTTCCACAGGGAATCACGCCCTAGACCTCAACATAAAAAGTTAAAAAAACTCATTTTCACCGGGAACAAATCCTAAGAATACACGTCAACACTTAATATTTTCAGCGGCTGCCAATGAAAACTTAAAAAATAAAAAAGATATTAACCGGGAATAAATCTGGCGTGTCGGTGCCGACACTAGGCTTCACCGACAGAGATACCGGATGTAACAGGTGGAAAGCGCTGACACCAGATTGGTTTACCGGGTACGGAAGGTAACCCAACCCAAACTCCCAAACACTCACTATATAAGGCAGTGTCGGTGCGTTAAATTTTGACTCTTGTGAATTGTGTCACTCCGTATCTATAACGGTTTTACGTTACTACCTCCCCGGATTTTCGACCGTTGACATTTATTATCGGATTAATATATAATTAAACATATGATTAAATTATTAATCATACTGTTACTTATAAATAGGCGAAAATAGAAATTTGGAAAGAAATTTAAAATTAATTTCTTATTTCAGGTTTTATTATAGTAAACAAACGTCAGCGTGTCTAACATTTTTATAGTGAATACACACTAATTTTGAAATGTGATTCTAATCTTTGGGTCTTTATCATTTTTGTAGTGAACATTTGTTGGATTCGAAAAATAATGCTATTATTGTATTCATTTTAATTTAATCAATCTAAGTTATTTAATATTCAAAATCTGGCAATAATGTTGATAAGTTAATATATTTTTTTTTTAAGGTTAAATTAATTAAATTGTTGATAAAATCAATAAATGTTTATTTAAAAAAAAGGGTCAAATATATGAGAATTATGGATACTCATTACAAAAAAGTTAAACACATTGTAGAAATTTTATTTAAATAAAAAATTATGCTATAGTACAACGGAATGGTTTGTTGATGATAATTATTTATTTTATAATTAGATAACAGATTCAAATTTATTTAAATAATATAATGTGCAATAATTCTTCGTTCCTGCGACATGCTGTCAAGTAACATGTGTGCTGTTTCGTAGAGAAGCAGCATGTGATGGTGCCACGTGGCGTTTAGTATTTAATTAGCAAATGATATCGTGATGGTGATTTGGAAAAATTATACGTAATGCTCCTGACCCAGTCCCACCCGTTATAAGCGCCGGGAACAAGACAATGAAAGGGATGGTTACATGTGAGATTAGCTAAAAAAAAAAAATCAAGAATTAAGCATGATTTAAAATAATACAAATTCCTTGAAAATGAAATTATTTTAAATGGAGTGAGGCCACGTGACACGTGGGTGCCTCAATCATAGGACACAACGTGGGGACGACGACGATCCGAATTTTATTTTTTTTGATTCAAGGTGATGAGTGATGACAGATAAGTGGAATGACGATCTTGCCCATGGCATGTATGAATTTGGATTTTGTTTTGAGAGGGTATAGTGGGAGTGTTTCCTCATAAAGGACATGATTGGGAACGGAGAGTGGCATCCCACGCTTCTTTATGGCAATTGGCGGAAAATTTATGAGGGTTGGAGCAATGTATCTGTCAAATGAAATTAACTTGAGAAGCGCTTCTGAATCCCTTCAAATTTATGGCTTTATTTGTCGTTTGGCTATTTGGAAGCACTTCCATGTTTCTGATTTTTCCACCCAAGGAATCATCATTTGATGGGCCCAAAAGTATAGTCCAAGAAGGTCCAAGCACAAAAAATGAATCTTTATTTGGGAAGCCAAGTAGGGGTGAAAATCGAGCCAAGCCACTTGCGAGTAACTCGAGCTCGGCTCGACAATAGTTGAGTTGAGCTCAAGCTCAAATAGTTCGAATACTTATTTGACTCGAGTTTGATCATAGTACAACTCAATTTGAAAAGCTCGATTAAGTTCAATTAAAACTCGATTATAAGAGCTCGAATTCGAATTTCAAGTACCAAGTTCAAGTTTGAACTTATCCGAGTTTGAACTCGATTTCTCAGGCTCGTCAGGCTAAAATTCAAACTTGAATTTGGTATTGTAACAATCGAGTCAAGTTTGAGTAGTCAGATACTTAACTCGACTCAATTTCACCCCTGAGCAGAAGTGTCTAATGTTTTAAAAAATGACGGGGCTACAAAAAAAATTAAATTTTATACATTTATAAGTTATTGATTAAATTTCCCTTGAGATATGATTGGATAACATAATTTCCCTTGAAGTTTATGAAATAATAGAAATCCGCCTATCAATTTAATTGTAGGTATTATAATAAACGGTAGGAGGACAATTTTGTAAATATTCATTAACTCATAACTGTGTATATTTAATAGTTTACTACCGAGAGGGGATATTTGTTATTTCACAAACATCAAGGAATTTTGAAACATGATATAAAAAAATTCATATTTTGGAAGCTGAATATTTAACAAATGAATGTAGGGGACACTATGAGAGATTATTTTGCAAGATTAGTTTATTTTGCTAGATTATTTTGTTTGGTTTGCAAGCAATAAACTATTACGGTAATCTTTTATTGTAAATAGTGGTTACTGTTGGTAATGTGGAGGGTAATCTTATTACATTGTTAGGGGGTGTTATTAAAATATTATCGTAGTAATATGATTTTTTTTCCATTTTGCCCTAAATTAAAATCCATTTCGGACATAATTGCCCTCAAATGTCTATCAAATAACAATTACCCAGCCCCCTACATTTGAGAAATTAGCTAAAACACCCCAACCACAAAAAAATTTAAAAGTTAACAAAATACCCACAGCCACCCAAGACCACCACCGGTGGTGACTCACCACTGCTGGTTGCCGGCGTCAGTTGTTGTAATGGTGCATGATCGGCAGGATCTGACTAGTCGTATACCGGTAAGGCCTTTTCTGGCCATGGATCTATGATCCATGGCCGTAAACAACCAGATCTAGTGTTTATGTGGCCGTGTCATTTAATGGTTAAATATCTAACCTTTTCACCACCAGATCTATGGCTGTTTTCCAGGGCCATGGATTTGTGATCCATGGCCATTTTCGGCTTTGCCAGCATATACAGTCAGTCTTACGCCATTTCGTCAATTGCCGGCTGCGACTAGTGGTGGTGGTGGTTGGCTACCGATAGTGGCTTGGCTTGGGGTGTTTGGGGGGGGGGGTGATTTTGCTACAAATTAAAGTTTTATATGGCTAGGGAGTTTTAGCAAAATTTCAAATGTAGGGAATTAAAATTAACGACTCAAAAAAAAAAAAAAACTATTATATTAATAATTAAAAATGAGGCAATTTAGTAATCTATATAACATACCCATCCATTTATCCTCCCAACCAAACATATTATTCATCAATTTATTCGAACCAGCCAAACACATTTTCTAAACATTTCCAGTATTTTTCAGGATGATATTTATTTCCATTAATATAATATACCCCTATAATAAAACATTATATGATCAAAACACCCTTTAAGAGATGAAATCATATGCATTTATACACAATAAAAATTTTGTGAAATGTGACAAAGTGGATAAAAAACTCTTTAAGAATTTTGACCCTTAAATTAGGGTTTTTACTCTTTTATAACTTAAAAAAGGTTCATAAATTTATGCTTGTAATGTGTATAAAAGTGGGGTGGCCAAGTAATTAGGCTGAAGCCTTCTTCTGAAACTCAAAATGATTATATGTCTAGACATTCATGTAGGGTCCTTGTTGGGAGTTTTTTTTCCATTGATTTGGAAGAATTTTTAGTTAGACTGGTTTTGAGGTATTCTAAAATCATTACTTGCTAGATTTTTTATGCACAGTTTTGATTAACTCAAAAACCCTAAGAATTAGTGTAGTGTATTTTTGAGGGGTTTATAAAATACCCTAAATCGGGGTGTTTTGGTTGGTTTTAAAATTTTATTCTACAAATACCTTTATCAACTAAAAAACTATCTCAATTATATAAAAAAAATTTAACCATATTATGCGCGTCTCCAACCATATTAAATATAAAATAATTTTAAGCAATCATAAAAAAAAAAAAAATATATATATATATTAAAATCTCATTTCTTAATGCTTTCTTGAAGAAGTAAGCTACAATTTTTCAATCATTCTAAATATTGCAAAGAATGATAAGAAGACTTTATTATATTTGAAGTTACAAAATACTAATAAGTAGTAAACAAATAAAGAACTTTTACCTTGTAATTGAAAAAACAAAACTCTCAAATACTGGTTGAAGTTGGGGTATTTTGATATATGTAAATTTATCATTTTAAAAAACTGTCAGAATCACTGAAAAATAAACTTTCAAGCACATGTTAGGTGTTTTTAAAACCGTTACTAAAAACTCCTTACTTTTACTCTACCATTTGAGTTATTTTTGTTTCATTTTATGTAAAATAATAACGAAATTAATCTGAAAATAAAGGGGGAATATGAGATGAAATTAACTTAGAAATTTAAATTCATCTTAATACCCATAATTTTAGGTATTAAGAGATGCTATTTTTCAGTTAAAATTTAAACTTAATTATTAGGAAAATAATTAAACATCTTATATCTAATCATGTTTGATTAAATATCACAAATTTTGCTTTTTATATTCATGATAATTTGTTTTGATGTTGTGATTTGTACTAACAAGAAATACGTAGGATCCGTGATGAAATATATAGGAATTTGTATGAAACTCGTGATCTCGATACTGAATCAATGAATAAATGAGAAATTGAACAATGGCACCAGGAAACTGTTTTTAAAGTTGTTCGAATGCTAAATACAAATCCTGTGTCTAATGTTATTGTGTTGCTTTATGTGTTTTCTCTGTGTACAAATACGACTTACAAAGTATTAATTAAGAATCTGATTCCTAATATGAGTGAAAAGTAAGTATATATATTATTATAATGACAAACTTGTAAATAAAGTTAACCGAATGACACGTGATAATATGAGTGAAAAGTAAGTATATATATTATTATAATGACAAACTTATAAATAAAGTTAACCGTGACGTGACTCTGTGCTTCATGAATGTACTGCACAACAATTTGCATCTGTGTTTAGTATAAAAATTGAATCTGTGTTTAGTATAAAAATTGATCTACGTTACAAATTCTCTCTGCAAAGAATAACATTTATTTTTATAGGAACCTTGAGATATACGCAGATACAATAAAATTTTTGGCTTCATAATTAGAAGGATGAGCAATAATGAAAGAAAAATATATACAATTATATTTCTCTCATAAAAGATTTATGACCACATTATAGTTATCCTGCCAATGTCTCTTACATTAGCTGGGAGCAACACACAAACTTCTGCAACAAGCACCTATGTATATATCTATATATATATATATATAAGCATTGGACTTCAATCTAGCAAATAAAAAAAAAAAAATTGATTTTTATCTGGCTGTTAAAATCAAGGGTTTGCTACGACGGATTTCGTTACATCGAGATGATTTAGTCTACATGTTCCTAGCAGGAATTCTGGGAGCTCCTCCTCAGTGTTACCCTGCAAATGTCGTTAGATTTTAAGGACTAAACTGTTTTGGTTTATATAGATAACAAGTTCAATGATTTTTACCTGTATCAAAAAGGCCATTTCTACCACTAAATTGTTCAGATATCCAAGAACAAGACTGGCCACCCCCCTTGCCACTGTCGATGATCCAACGTCTACAATAGCCTGGAAATTTGCAGCACTTTCAATTTTTAAACGCCTAAAAAAATCTACCACAAACTTTATTAATAATGTCTGTAATCTACCTCCAAGTAATTCTTTCCGCGAGAATAATTTACTTCGAGTTGTTGACCGAGAAGGCATGCTGATTTTCCTACACTCTGCTTCACTATCCATGATCCCTGAGAGACCAAAACACCGGCAACATGTCACATTGGAATAAATTTTTTTTTTTTTTTATTATTATTTGGGGGGTTCTGAAATGAAGTAAATATTTGACCTTAGATATGTATGGTATGAGCTTAAGTCTTGAATTTCTGAAGGCATCATCTCCATTTACAAAGCTATGCAGCAAGGGATTGTCCTCGATAGGCGTTTTCATCACATAATATAGTGCAATTGTATGCATGGTTGAGCCCGGAACCTGAAAATTAACAATGAAGAAAAATTCTGGTCCGCCTCGCTCTGCATATCTCTGAATGAATCAAATTAAACGTTTGAGCGCGTTTACAAGCTTTGTTTCTACAAAGTTTACGGAGATGATTATTAACAATGGAATATCCTAGAGCAAACCTGAACGAGACCACCAGGACGACTACCAAGATCAATTTCTCGTTGGTTCGATCTCATCCAATCTGCACCCATCATTTGCATCAAGGTGCCTGTTGCTTTGATCTAAGGACAATGCAACAAGAATGAATAACATTTGTTAAGTACGTTTAAGAAATGTATTACTGATATCAAGAACTAAAGAATACCTTTCGATGATCTTTTAAATAATTTTCCCCACGTAGCAAAAATGCAGAAGGATCAGCTACGGACCAACTGCAAGGCAAAGTACAACTATTGTCTTTTTGAAGAGTGTTTCCATAAGACCACGACACCAGATCATCCTTAGGCACCTCTTGCAAGTCTGTGTAACCCTTTTTCTGAACTGCCATATAAGAAAGTTCCGGGGCATTTCTCAGTAAACGCAATAGAAGAGTTTTATGCATAACATCGGACTTAAAGATACAATAACAGGACTCACCAGCAAGATCATGCAACTTTTTCACAAAATTTGCAGCCGTTAATCTATGTTGGGGCGTATTCTGCTCATAACATTTCCAAAAACATTGTTAGGAAGCATTGCCAGTTGACAACTCTAGCTTCAAAAAAGTGGCAACTAATGTTCCTAAGAAAAGCTGAGGAAAGATAATCTTGGCAAAGAGCTTTAGTACCCGTGAGCGAAGTTCAGGACTAAATTCTAAAGACCAATCACTTTCCAATGGATACGGTGTTTCACTTGCTTCAGGAACATCAAAAAACTCATCCGAGTTATCATTCATGCTCATCAAACTTGCACGAGGAGGAGACGGTTTCTCTAATTCATCTATGGTTGTAACATCTTTCTCTGCCTTTTCCTCTTCCCTTTTCAATGCTGCTTCAGTATCTTGAAGGAATTCAATATCTCTTGCCGACTCTTTATATGAATATTCACAGGGACTGTCTCCTTCTTTGGCTCTGAATAGCTCCCGCAATGCTGCAGAATGCAAATCAAAGATGGTTATCTGTATTCCAAATTACAGAAGTTTAAATGAATAGAACATGTAACTTTGTTAGAAGGGTACCTGCAACTCTCTCGAGCATACGAATGGTTATGGATCTTGCAGACGATGGACTCAGATACAATTTCCAGTATTTCCAATCAACAGCAAGCATGTGTTTTACAAGCGATTTTTTGCCTTTGTTAACAGGAGTTATTACAAATCCTCCACCTGCATGGACAGGATATAAAATGAAAAACATATTTAACTTGAACAAATAAATGAACAATTTCTACACTGAATATGAACACATATAATCAAGAGACATTTTTGTTCTAGCAGAACTAAGAAGTGAACACATCAAATTTCCGAACTCATAGCATACGTTACTTTTAATGCAAGCACGAACATATCCTTTCTGCTGCGGACATTTCTTGTGACGCACAGAATGGTAAAGAATTACTGTAACATAAACAAACAAAGAATATCAGAGTATGCAAGTAATAAATTGGAAAACTTCATGGTATATTGAAATCGCGGCAGAACATTAGTACCATATGTGCCATCTTCCTCTCTTCTCCAATATCGACGCACCAGTAAATCTCTTCGTTTCATCCCCCTGCATAAGAATGTGTTAATAAAAGCATATTATTAATGTATTCTATTTAAAGTTAAGAGCCTTACCAAGGTAGCCATCCACTGTATAACTGTTTGTGAACAATATCTGTATGACCATCAATGTGTTCAACAACGCTACCACGATACAAACAGAAGTCCCATCTGCAAGATACTCACACATCAACCTCTGGAATAAAACCAGTCCATTATCGGACAAATCACAATTAAGGTTTTCAGAACCTTAATCAATTGGATTGCTTACATTAATGAACTAGTACCATGTATATATGAATGAGAGAAAGAATGTATGAAACATTTGTAAACAAGCTATCAGAAATTAATGAGTTTTGGGTGTGGCCAAGCTTTTCATTTTACCATAACTTCAATTTAAGATGATTAATGAACAATCTAACAATCTTACTCCGTTCTTGAGGAACCAAGTGACATAAGCGTTCGGAAAATGGCCTCTGAAGTTCCATCAACCACACCAACTGCCATTATTGCTGGATGATCATCCCAATGCTGATCAAAGAAATATTTATTATTTTCTTGAAAGAAAATCCCAAATTATACTATCAATGATTAGAGCCAGGAGAGCAACCCACCTTCCCACGAGAATCAGAATCTTTTGCTTCTTTGAAAAGCCGCAGACCTTCATATGTAACCCAATTATCAATATATATGCACTTGTCCACTGGGAAAGCTGGAGAGGAACTTAAAATTCTTACCATTTTGACAGCCAAAAATTTTCCATGGGGAAGGTGCAATTACATCAGATGTCATTGCCTCTGTGTGAACGGACGAGCTAACCGTCCAGTCTATAGATGTTTTACTTTCGCTGCTTCTGAAACCATGCAGCCTACAGTACTAAATTTCATAAGAAAGAGGCTAAACAAGTCCAATTGATTTCCAGAACATATAACGCATACAACATAGTGAAAGCGAATACAAAGGAAAATATATATTATACAGTCACGAGAAGAATGGTTTGATTCTTCCTCAGAACATATTCAAACACAAAATAAGATGACCAAATCCGTGATCAGAAATCAAGATGCTGCCGGACAACTGCTATACCTTAACGATGGCCATCTCTTTTTAGAAACAGCAACAAGATCCCGTGATGGCCACGGACACTCCTGAAAGTACACTTAAAGGTGAAGTTTTGCACAAATTACACATAAACATAGTGGCGGGTTACAAGTTTTTGGAACCTTTATTGCAGCATCCTTTACTGAGCGAATCCATTTTGCTGCCTCTTCTGAACTATTTGCTCCCAACTAAAACAAAAGTAATTTCAAAGCTTATGAACCAATATATACAATATCATTCATATATATGTATGCATATATTTTGTCTTAATTCACCACACCTTAAGCTGTTCATTGTGATTTGAAGTACTATAAATGGTAAAAATGAACAACACCTGTAAATTATAAACAATTTTACAGAGATAAAATTAGAAAAAGAAGAAACATATCTTTCACAGGGCCATATAAAAATTGACAAATCAGTGCTTATAAATAAATGTGGATTTAAGTAGCATACTTTTCTATGAATGTTCTCTCTTCCATTGTCGGTAACCTTAATGCCAGAGTCTATCTTTGCACTTCTAACTGGTTCCTGGCAGATGAAACATTTCAGTTATTCCATTTAAGAGATTATCATTATTCACTATCATCAATATTCAATAGTCCAAACTTCAGTGCAAAATTAGGTATGCCATTCCATTACAAATTAACTCGAGCTCCACTTGTTTGCCATTGGAAAGGTATTGTCAAAAAGTTCATAATTATGAATTGAGCTGTTCATTGTCAGCAGCTTCAAGTTGGTCTTTTATTTATTATTTCCAAGTTTATCATGGACATGTTTAAACATGCTTCATCATTTGATGGTGGTAAACATAATATCCTAAATGATCTAAAAAACCAATAGTTTTTCCACAATAACATCAAATTTGAAGATAAATTTTTTCTTAAATTAACCATCTCGGACAACCCGCTTCGATTTCATCACCGAAAGCCTAGGACTTATCTTACAATTTTATAATTAAGAAATCACAAGTTGCTCTCTGTATTTATGTTATTAAACCAGTTTAGCACAACCCAGATGTAAAAAAATGAATAAAGATCACCTTCAACCACATTCTTATAATTCATGACACAAAAAAAGGAAAATACTTCTCTCTAGCTTGAATATAGAGAGCTCAAATTCCTGTAATTCCTCACTTTTTCCTGTTTTCCTTACATCAGTTCTACACTTTTGACCATGAAAAAGTTCAGAAAAGTCAAAAGTAATATAAAACGCAAATCCAAACAAAAACGAAACACATCATAAATTGGCCTATATATATATATATATATCTTCATATGCATATGTCAGCTCACCAATTTTCGCCAAAACAAAACAAAACCAAATTAACTACAAAAACAAAAAGAGAAGAGAAGAGATATTGTAGAACGCCATTATCTCTACAAAGATCAAAATTCAAACAAACAAGCCTCGAATTCAGCAAAACATTACAATTACATATGAAAGAAAAAGGAAAAAAAATTCAGAAAACTGCCAAAAGGGTTCTTTCATTAAGGCCAAAAATTGAAACAACCAACAACACAAATCAATGCATGCAATATAAAACACATTAAAAAATTTAGAAAGAAAAAATACCTCTTTGTTTGAAAGGGGTGTTGTTTTGTAACATTTGAGGCAATTATCTTGAAGAATGAAGTATCTTTTACGTGAGATTTGCAGGCCAAAGCGATTAACAAGAATGCAATACAACCATCCTTCCATTTTATTATCAGTTCCTCCCGTGGCATCCATCTATCTGATAAAAAATATATGCAATACAAAAACCAAACTTTATTGGTTCTTGTTATAAATTTTTCATCAACAAGGATCCATAACACAGTAGTCTTTCTTCTGTCTCTTGAATCTTTTATTCTCTTCTTGGAAGCTTTCAC
Source organism: Pistacia atlantica (assembly GCA_026229545.1). Taxonomy (NCBI): domain Eukaryota; kingdom Viridiplantae; phylum Streptophyta; class Magnoliopsida; order Sapindales; family Anacardiaceae; genus Pistacia; species Pistacia atlantica. The sequence goes on along the minus strand of CM047899.1, from coordinate 31,573,331 downwards.
GTAAAGGAATCACCAAGAAGGCTATTTATGCAAATTAACACAAAATACAACAAAACTTTATGTTATATTTAATGCAAATGAAGAGAGAGAAAGATTTCAGATACAAAAGAACCTCTGTTCCCAGCTAAGGGAAACAGAGAACCAAGTTTTTGGAAAATCTTTTTGGATTTTCTGGGTTCTGCTTTCTTTGTTTCTGTTTTTCTTGTTTCCAAAACAACCGATTTTGTTGCCTTTTATGACTGAGATTCACGACAGTGTTTTTCAAATTTTAAAATTACCAAAATGCCCTCCTGCTTTTAACTATATATATATATATATATTTTTTTTTAATTTTCTATTTTTAATAAATGAATTTTTTTACAAGTTGGATTGTTATCATTATTATTCAGAGTTTTTTAAATTTGAAGGAATTTAAATGTCAAAAATTAATTTTCATGCCCTTTTTCTCATTAAATTTAAGTTCATTTTTATTGTGTTTTATTTTTCCTCAATTTTTTAAATATCTAATTTTGGAGTAATTATATATATATATATATATATATATACATTTTTTTTCTATAATGATTTTGATGATCTGTCTAGTTCTAATTACACATCATTATAACCATAAAATTGCACCCATTATTTGGTACACTCATTATTATTTAATATTTCCAAGTTCATGATGATGATTATGACCAATTTACATATAGAATTGACAGATTAAGATAACTAATTTTAACTAATTATTAATGCCATTAATTATATTTTTGTCAAATAAACAAGTAATTAATTAATTTGTTAAAAGCAAAACAAATTATTTGATTTAGATAAATCATTTAACAATTGTATGTGTTGTGTGTGATTTTTTCGTCAAGCTTGGAGAATTGCTAGCTCGATCCAGAGTTAATTTGACTCAATCGATTGTCCGACTCAGCATAAGCTCATCGAGGCTAGTCGCAATCAATCCTTATAGTTGTTCAACCAGCTCACAAATAATTTCAGATCCTAGATATCTCGAAAGGGATTAGATCGAAACAATCTTGGCGCAATCTCAGTGCTCAATTGCAAGAATATTAGAGTTACATTTTAATCTTAATTGTAATCCTTTTATTTTCGTTTTTTCTTTTGTACAAAATCTGTATATAAACTATCCTCCAACGATGAGAAAATGGGTTAGTAAATTGTTATATGATTATTATTGTAAGCTCTCACAATAAATACAAAGAATAGTGGACGTAGACACAAGAGTATAACTCGCCGAACCACTTTAAAAACTCTCTGTGTTATTTACTTTACTGTTTCCAATTCATTACATTGCTGGTTATCCGTAATCACGCACGCATCCGTTCCGATTCTACCAAGGTCAATCAGATCGCTCTAGTTGGTGTAAATTTTGTATCAACAATATGATTAATTAAAGTTAATATAATGATTTTTATTTTGGCATTGATAGCATAATACTAAGAAAATAAAAGGGTATAATTGACTTATAAAAGGTAGTAAACATGGGTGGTGGGTAATGTTTAATTAATTAATCAAAATGGTTTACTAAATCAAGTCCACCCAAAATCTTCTCAATCTATATTTCTAAACGGAGTACCAAAATGGCCTTGTCGTTGTACCAAAATGTTGACAAATTGATCAATCAATTGACAAATGACATGGTACATACTTTAGAGTAAAAGAATGTTATGCCTTGTTAATTACTTTACATATATTCTAGATCCCTAATTCTAATTAATTAATATGTCTTTTTCGTACCAGGTTTATTATTATATAAGAAGACCCATATGATAACATTTTATTTTATTTATTATTATTTTTTATTTTATTATCGAAGGTGTTCGGGCTGGCTTTCGCACAACTCAACTAACTCTTTAAAGCCTTGGAGTTAACAATTGGGTAAATCCCTCTAGTTGTCACCCATAAGACAACATTTTATTATTAGCTAGTTAGTTTGGGTTTATCTATGTCGTTATGTCTCGACTTGAAATAGAAGCAAATGAGTATAGTTGCTTGCTTTTTTTTTTTTTTTTAATAATTTAATTAATTATGTAATTTTTAGACATTATAATGATATTCATAACATTTACACATTATAATGATATTCATAACATGGGTTATCCATGCCGCGGCATGTTACTTATTTAATATCACTCTAATCTATTGATATATTAATTTTAGGGTTGTCTTGCAGTACATGTTAAGGATACTTAAAAAACAAAAAACATGAATATTTTGATAGAAAATTATGTTCTTTTTTTCACTGATGATATGCATTGAAATTAAGAATTTTTTTTTTTTTTGGTTTTTTAATATCTTTAATGTGGTTAAGAGAATCCTTAATTATATTGGGATTTTTTATAATATTATGTTTTCAATTAGTTTGAAACAAAGGGACAAGGGAAAGTAGATTAATTAATTAGCAATTAAAGATAATTAAGATTTAAGGCTGCAGTGATGGCCTGCAAGGCTGCAACAACCTGGTTTTTAATTTTAATGTACTTTTCTTCTTAAATCACACGTCTTTTCCCCATCCTTTTCTAACAATTATTTCACTTTTTTTTTCTTACTCTTATTAATATTTTTGACCCAATGAGTTGAGATTATCGTTTTTTCTAATAATAATAATAATAATAATAAATTTAGTTTTATACATTTTAAAGAGTGAAAATGCTTCTAAATATTTAATAAATTTTAAAAAATATTAGCCTACTTATAAATATCTAGAATAAGGGTGAAATTTTTTATGAATTGTGTGTATCTGAAAACAAACAAAAATTGCTGTCATTATACTAAAAGAAAGAAGTCAATATTGGGACCTTAAAGTGAAGTGAAATAAATGGACATGGCTGGCCCAAAGTAGGTTTGTGTTGCCATCTTTGAGTTTATGGGACTACATCTTAAATAGGGGTGGTTCTTGGTTAGGAATATTAATGCGTGAGAAAATGAAGCTGACACGCCTGAGAGTTTTACCAGTGCAGCCATGGATCAGATAAGAACCCTAAGGGCGGTCTGCTTAAGCCTTAAATGAAAGATTCAATTTGATACCTTCAAGATATGACACCTATTGTACCGTTCATTTATAATTTAAAACTGGCATAACAGTCAACAAATTCACACATCTAGAGTGTTCCCTTCTTATAAGAGTTTCTGATTTTTTTTTTTTTTTTTCGGATAATTAGAGTATTCAGACTAATTTATACACATCTTAACTAGTCCTCGAAACCCATTAAATATCTTACAAACTCAATGTTTCAAATAAACCATAAATATTATAAGTGATCCCAAAGTGGTTTAAATCTAAAAGGTTATTGAAGAAAACAAACATTCTTAATCCATCAGGCCAACCCTTGGATTAAGAGTTATTGATTCACTTCTACACGGTTATTTTTAGTTTTAGTTTTAGAATGACATCTTCCTTCCCAGATTTTCTGACCCAAGTGATATATTGTCTTATATTATATAACTTCAATGTATAAATGAAAATTGAGGTTGTAGATGATAGTTCAGAGCCACATAAGACAAAACATTATTTAGGATGTTATTTGGGAATGAACTCTGCCAGCCAGCAAATGGAAGGAAAGGTTTTTGGGATACTACTAACAATCTCATCTCAAGGCCCAAATATTTTAAGATTAAAAAATTATTCTCATATAGTTCTATGTCATACCAGATCCTATAACATGTTATTTCACTGTCAAACCGGAACCTTACATATTTCTTATCTTGAGCCAAAAGTATAATCCAAAAAGTGCAAACGGCCTCAAGTGCCGATTGCTAACACAAAATTCTATTGCAGACTAATTTCATAAACAACAGGTTCAAAACCCTTTTAGCACACAAATGATCCGGCAAATTCTAGCTCCTGATAAGCTCAGTCCCTCTGGGTTAACAACATTGAAGCAACTAACTATTCCAAGCTACAGAGTAAAGATGTCATGTGTAATGCACAACTGCATAGTTGCACAAGAATACCTTCAGATATACCACGATTTAAAATCCTTTGCGTATAGAAAGATCAATGTGTAGGTAAGCTACACAGGCCACGAAAAACAGGAAAAATACAGAAGTCAGCATTAGTGGTTCTGCAAGCATGAAGATTGGGTTGAACGTGTAATACACCTGCCACAAGAAATATGAGAAAAAAGTACCCAGTCAATAGTTTTCCTGGAATATAAAATGATGGATACCTTCCAACACTCAATCAAACCACAACAATAACAGCAACAACACTCAAGACTCAACCCAGAAAAATATCAACAAACAGTAGCCAAACCCAGAAAATAATAGTCAAGTCTATTTATAATCTCGCAAACCAAGTACACAGAAGAATTAAACTTAGCAATCACTACCAATAGCACATTCAAAAGGAATAGAAAAATTTAAACAAAAGAAATCAGAAATAATGTTGGTCTTCGAGGGCCAACTCCTCCCAAATAGTGCTGGACTTCGAGGGCCAGCAACCTCCCACTCTCCACTTTTCTCTTTTCTGAATATCCTCTCAAATCTCCCTGCCTCTCCTTTTATTCTACTGACATCTCAATCACCCATTCCCCTAATGCCATCTGTCCCTCCTAAACAAACCTCACGCACAAAGAACCTTCTTGCTAGCTACCCAAAATCCTCTACTTCGCACCCTTATGTCTCCTACCATAAACCAGCATATTAGGGGCCTCATCATAAAATAACTGGCAGGATGCAATTAGGGAATGCCCATCATGATAAAATCATAAATAGCATGACACATAAGCAGCCAAGCATCCAGAAATATCATGCACCATCCAAGAAATTGGAACATCAAAAGCGACATGTAGCCTCTAACAATTACTAGTTCGGATCCATTAATACAAACACCACAAATAAAGGTTAAACCATGTCAATTTTCCATTGCCCAAATACAGTCCCTATAAAGAAGTCAAGATAAATTTTAAGTCATTCTTTAAAAAGGTGCATAAATTTAATACACCAATATGTCCTATATAAAGAAAGATCGAGATAGCGACAGTGTAATGAATATTTGAGAAGGAGCATGCTTAACACAAAGAATTGAGAAATCACCTGGAAAACAGTGTTGTGCATGGGAACAACATTTTTCTTTTCCAGAACCACCACGGTCCTCCCTACGACATCAAGGTAAGAATACTTGGTCTGCAAAAAAAAAGACATGAAGAGACATCTCTGAGCCATAGAATACAATACTTTGACTAAACAACAGAGCAAAAAGAAAAATGAATCCTGCAATGAATTACTAGGGTCAACAATCAAAAGATCGGCTTTTGTGCACATGAGTCCGTGTATGTGTACAAACTTGGTATTAGGAATAATTACCTCCAGATGTTGCTCCACTGGAAAAGTAACAGCAGCAGAAGGATCTTTTGATCCCTCGGGCAGCACAACCTGAAACAACATAGTTCCTGTATTAGTAAATTTACATTCCAGCATTTGTGAATAAAAAGGACGGAAGCAACAATGTAGAACAATCGAATAGGAAAGCAACCTCATAGCAATAAACTTACTTTGATGGTCAACTTGTCAACCACTGACTCAGCAAGAGGGCAGCCGAAAGTAAAGTTGAGGTAACGCCTACCGTCAGGTGACTCAAAAAGGAAGTCTTGCAATGGAACCCCATAGCCAATGATAAAAGTGGCTTTCCAACCTCCAAACAAAGGATAACGGGGTTCTATCTCAAGATCTGACTGCAAAATGCATGCACTGATCAAAATATATAGGGATGAAAACAAGAAGTAGTTTTCCCCAACATAGATTGAGAGAAATTCAAAACTACCATACTGAGTGACTTTAGCCTTCAATTAAAATGTAACAGTTCTACTATATCGAAACTGCATTCAGGAAACGTAACGAAATTCATGCACAAATTCTGAAGTTCCAGCATATGTAAACACAATTTAGTACCTTTTGAGAATCTGTGCGCAAATGTGATGATGAGATGTTTCCTATTTCATCTCGGTAGTAAACAGAGTGAACTCTAGGGGGTAGTCTTGCCAAGAGGTGTTTAAAGGAGGATACACCACTAAAAGACGGCCTAGATTGATATTCAACCCTGCCAAAAATAACTTCCCAAATATGAGTATTAATATTAATAAAATATTATATTGCTTAATCATCTGACAAACGTACATCTGAAAGTTCCAATCTGTTAAACCCCATTTTTAATTTGGAGCACGGATTCAGAGTCCTTAATGTTTAAAATTTTGGCAGATTCATCACGAAACTACTCAGATCCAAGTTCGAGATAAGTTTGATAAAGTATGGACACCTTATAAACTTCTAGTCACTTCAAGCTCTCATTAAGGATACAAAATACAACAGACATTTATTAACAAAGGGTTAGGAAGATACATGTGAAGCTGTATATTTTATTCATATATATATTTCTCTATATATGAATATACTAAGCGCTTAGACATTCTCAATAACTATAATATGTCCTGAAGTAAAGCTCAAAGTCTAGTCCTCACGAAAAAGAGAGAAGAATAATAATAGAAAGCATCACATATGACCAAAAAGCTCCAGCCAATTGTAGTACTGTACCTTGAAAAAATGCCCTTATGTCGAGCACCGGCATGAACCAACTTGTAATGCTCTGTGATCTGAATGCTGCCCCAGTGAGATATTTCCACTTCTCGTACAAGCTCCTCCACAACAGCAAAGGGGTTGTTATTCTCACAATGAACAATAATTGGAGAATATGAATATGGAGGCTGATCCTCATAGGGTCCGTACTTCATTTCAGTACCAGCTCGGTTAGTAGGATCCAGCCTAGTAAATGATTCCACCTTAGTAGTTGGTGTTTTAATAAAAGTTGTCTGCTGCTTAATATGATAGGGTGACAGTATCAGTGCACTATCACGGTAATATACCAACTGAGATTCTGATTGGCTTATCTCCATTGGGAAAGGCTCCAGAGAGTGAGTAAATACATAGAGCACTTCCAGTGTTGTAGTGTCACCTGAATTCAATGGATTAACCAATGAAATACTGAAATATTTAGTTTCATTTGGTGCATCGGGTAGCTCTGTTGGTTTTACAACAAGAGGCACATAAGTTTTCTTCTTTCGTTTTCCAGTAGTTGCTAACGCTTCAACAAACGCTAGATGATCAGCTTGAGTAGGTGGGAAAGCAAGAAGGATTTCTGAAACAGCGTTTGTCCCAATATTCTCAACCTGAAAGAAACTCATCAATTCAACATACATGTTAATCCATACGCAATTAGTAGGATGAAACTATGAAATATATAGATATCGAGAAATTTAACCATTCAAACCTCACCCTGACAACAGCTTCGAGATTTAGCAACTAATTATGGCTAAATTCAATTTTACAAATGCATCAAAATTAGAAATTGAATTTTTTAGAATTTGGTGCATAAACACTCAAACCGAAACTTCAACAATGCAAGCAAAACCTGAAAAAATGATTCAGGACTGAAACTACTCAAGGAAGAAAAATACCGACTGCGAAGTACATTTGAAGCACCATGAAGAAAACTAAACAAGAAACTTAACCTCAAATGGCATTTATATCCAAAAAAGTTTAATTATAGCAGTAATTCAAGGAAATACCTTCAGAGTCAAAAAGACCTTAACGATGTGCGTACTCAAATCAATCTGCATAATAATCAACAAAAAAACAGCAATAAATCAGAACAAGCGATCTTGCGCCCAATTTAAGAAGCAAAACCTTACACAAAAAGAAATAAGGCTTAAAAAAATCAACACAATACATATATATTGTGGTGTTCATTTCTAAATCAAAAAAACACTTGGGATCAAATGCATCATCAACTTTCAACAAAAGAAAATATAAATTAGTGACTAAAATCCACTATTATAATAGAATTATCTCGCTCAAACAAATAAATGACGCATTAATCATGTACTCAACAATCAAACATAAACAAATGCACATACAAAACCCACGTAGAAAACAAAAAAACAACCCTAATCAACATCCCGAAAAATCAGGTAAAAATAGGAGATTAAAAAGGCGAAATTGAATAATCGAGCTTACTCTACGCTCAGCATTGTTGATAAGGATCTCTTGGGAAGAAGATCTGGAGAGAAATATGAAAAGGGATATGATTGTTAGGGTAAGGGTCAATCTCGGAATTAACAGAACCCCCATTGGTGCAGCTTCTGTGGCTGGTTCTTCTTCTTCTTCTCGCGTAGTTGACGAGTAACCGTGAAGACTGAAGAGGAGACTGATTGTATACAAGAACTGGGGATTGGTCACTGGGCCTTATTTTCGGGTTGGGTATGGCCATGGGCTTGTTGTTTGGATTGGATCCAGTTTGGACTGAGCGAAAGAGAGTAGGACATATTTTAACTTTATAATATGGGGTGTTTTCGCAGTTAGCACTTAGCAGAATCTCAAATGCAGGGATAAAAAACAGAAAAAGATTTAAAAAATAATAATATATTAATATTTAAAGAGGAAAGTAATTTAGTAATCTAAATACCATACCCACTAATTTATTATTCTCAATAAAATATATCAATATAACATACCCATCAATTTATTATAACCTAACCAAACATATTTCCTTAAACATTCACAGTAACCTTCATGGTGCGTTTGGTTCAGAAAATGTTGTATTACTGGGAATGTTGTATTAATGAAAAAAAAGATTACCTTGAAGATTGCTGAGAATATTTAGGAAAATGTGTTTGGTTGATTGGAATAAATTGGTAGGTATGTTATATTAATATGTTTGGTTGAGAAGAATAGATTGGTGGGTATGTTATTTAAATTACTGAATTGTCCTTTAATTAAATATTATTTTTAGATTATTAATATAACCCCCTACATTTAAAAACTTAACAAAAACAACCTCATAATAAAAGTTTGAAAAATCAACAATGCACCCCTACCAACCCAATGCCCACGCTTAATCTTATTGGCAACCGTCCACTGCACCATCGGCAGCTTGGCAACTTAACTGGCAGCACAAGGCGGAAATGGCCTCCGTGCGATATGGCCATTTTCGGCCAAAGATTTGGGTCGAAAATGGCAAGATCTCTGGCAAGATCTAATAAGGTCATTTTCGGCCAAATTCGTCGATCTGACCTTTTTTACAGCCAAATCGTCTACATCTGTGATGTATCCGCCATTTTCGCTAGATCTCTGGGCAAAATGGCTATATCTATGCACAATGACCAATGACCATTTCTGGCCTTCTATGCATTATTACGGTGGCGACGGTTGGCCGTCGACATTGGTTGCCAGCGGTTGACAGTGGCAAGTGGCTAGAGGTGGTGGCTCGGATGGACTACAATTTGTTTTGAATTCAAGGATAATTTTATCAAAAAAGTTAACTAATTAGGGTAAAATTGTAAAAGACAGATTCATGTAAATTGATTTTAAAACAAGGGCATTATTGTTCAAAAGATTTATTAATAAGAGAAATAAAATTGTAACAAAAATAAAATAACCAAGTAATCTTACCATACCTAAGAAAATTGAGGTTATCAGATTACCTTAAAATATTACCAACAGTAACTACTATTGGTATTGAAAGATTATCAAAATCTTATATTACTTGACAACCAAACGTGATAATCAAGTAATATAAGATGACATAACTTTAGTAATCCTATATAACCTCCAACCAAACGCAGTAATCTATCTTTCTATAATACAAAATTCCCTAAACCTAAACTCACTCTATGAGCATTTTTATATAACTTAATAAAAAAATGTTTTTATTTTTTTTTTTTTTTTGAGAAAATTCCTCTTTTGTACAAGTGTACATTCTAATATAATCTTATAAAATCATTTGTTTAAAAATTATTTAAGTGCTTTTCATTAAAAAAGTACTCCGATAAAAAGTGATTTTCAATTTTTTGGTAAATTAATACTAGAAAACTCTTTTATATTTTCCTAACCAAACAATTAACGAATTTTTCACAAAAGCTTTATGCTTATAATCTCTTCTGTTACAAGCATTGTTCGAAGAAATCGCAAACAAATTTATTATTTATGTTATATATTAGGTCGAGCTTGGAGAAAACAAAAGAAATTATCAGATGTTATAGATCACACTAGAGGGTGTTATTCCTTATTAATTTATTATTATAATACCATGATAAAAACATGCAAAACTTAGGCTAATTCAGTCCATGTAACAACAATTGGAGAAGTAACATTATGTTTCCCGTCAGTCCAAACTAATTTCCCTACCTTGCTAGTCACTTTATCATCAGTCACAACCATTTCCTTAATTGAAATCTTAACCTTATAACTTTGTTTCTCACTTTTCTCTTCGAATTCCAACTCTTCAGGATCAACTGTCACACTGACACCTTCAGGATTGATGATGGTCACTTTGTAGGTTGAAGCAGTTTCACTTACATGAGTCACAGTTCTTGTCACCAAACCCTCTGAATTGGATGATTTTGAATCATCAAAAGCAATTGAAATAATTGGGTAATTCAGGTCCCATGGGTTTTCTATCTTGCTTAAACTACAATTCACTGACCTCCTGGTAATCATCTGGATATGATCCAGGCTATAACTTGATGCACAGAGAAAATCTATGTAATCTTCAGCTGTTAAATCATAAACCAAACCAGGGTCTAAAGCTTTCTGAGGATCCACATGTCCAGCCCCCATCGCCCAAATATTTGTCTGGTTAAGATCTTTCTCGTCTAGCAGAGGATTACCATCTTCATCCTGAGTGTAAGCTGTAGTCATCAAAGCTGATTTGATCATTGCTGGAGACCAATCGAGATGGGCTGCTTTTAAAAGAGCTGCCAGGCCTGAAACATGCGGGCACGACATCGATGTGCCAGAGATTATATTGAATTCAGCGCGTCTTGTATCTTCAAGACAACCACTTGGTGAAGAATCATTCGTCCAGGCAGCTAGAATGTCAACTCCTGGTGCAATTACGTCAGGTTTTACAATGTAAATTGATTGCGGATTTGGCCCGCGAGATGAAAATACTGCAACAACTGGAGCTGGTTTTGCCCCCAATTGAGTTTTGTGAAACACCATGGTGGCTCGGGGATTCTTGGTAGAGTTTATGTAATTGAGAACCTTTTCACGAGCTGACAAAGTAATGGCCAAACCAGGAAACAAGTGTGCATCAGCTATTAAACCTTCACCTGATGATTCTGTATTAGCAACAATCATTCCAACCCCGCCAGCTTTTTTCACAGCAATTCCCTTGTCAACACATCCTATGTCACCACGATCACACACCACAATCTTACCATGAATCAATTTTTGATCTAAGGACCCATACATGCAAGTACTGCCAGCATAGATCAATGGAAAGTACGTCTTGTTTGGCAATTGTTTTCCATTATAAAGAGAAGACCCTGTGATAGTTGTTCCATCTTCAAGAACCACATCGGCAGGGAACTTTCTGTCAATCGTACTAGCACCAACAGTTATCATCCACGGAGCTACATTATCCACAGTTTCAGCTCGGAAACCTGAATTTCCTGCAGCAGCTGAAACAAAAACTCCTTTTTCCATTGCACCAAACGATCCAATTGCGATTGGATCCAGAAAATATGGTTCTGACCGACCAGAACCTAATGAAATAGAGATAACATCAACTCCATCTTCAACAGCCTTGTCTAAGCCAGCTAAAATGTCAGATTCCATACACTGTCCTCCATTCCAACAAACTTTGTATACAGCAAGTCTAGCTTTTTCTGCCATTCCAGATGCTTCACCGTTTGCAAAACCAAGAAAAGAAGCATTATTAACAGTGTGCCCCGCAATGGTTGATGAAGTGTGAGTGCCATGTCCATGATGGTCTCTTGCTGATATGTTGCTTAATTCTTCGGAACGGAAGTATCGAGCACCGATTAATTTTTTGTTGCATAGAGACTTCGGGAAGTCTTCTCCTCCAACGCATTCTCCTTTCCAGCGAGAAGGAATCGGATCAAGACCATGGTCCTGGAAACTTTTTCCTTCCGGCCAGAGGCCAGTATCAAGCACTCCGATTATAACATTGGAGCCGTAGTTTGATTTTTGACGAAGATCATTAATTCTGGTTTTTGTGGCTGTGGTGAGTCCAAGGAATCCCGGTGACCGAGTTATTTGAATATGGCGCTTTCGGTCCTGGATAACTCCAACAATTTCCGGGCGTTTCTTGAGTTCCTGGACTTGTTGTGAGGCAAGTCTTGCGGAGAAGCCATGGAAGACAGTTTTATAGACATGGGTGATTTTTTTGTTGTTTTCGAAGAACAAAGATTTGGCAGTTAGACTGTCCAGGATGGACCTGTACCAGTCTTCCACTTCAGAAAAGTCGGATGGCTTCATGCTATTGTGAACTCTGATTATGAAACTTTGGCTTTTCTGGGCTGTTGTGTTGCAGGAAATGAACAAGTTTAATGAGAGAAAGATTGTGAGGAAAAGAGTTGAAACGAGACCCATTTGGGAAGCGAATTGAGTGAGAGTTGTGATTTCTGGAGTGAAATTACTCTAGTTTTTATAGTGGAATAAAGCCATGAAAGCATCTGAGAAAAAGCTGAGTAGAATTGAGTGAAAAAATGAAATTGACCAAGTGTAGTAACGTATTGACGATGATTATAATTTATTTCTAACAAAACATCAGCACTCAATCATCTTCTATAGCAAAATTTAACCCAGTTTTCAAATAATTAAAATGAACAGCTATAAATATACATAATGAGTCATGATGGACATGGCACTCAGTACATATATGTATATTATGTTTACTTATTATTTTAGAAATATTGTATTGGATTTTTTCCATTAACACAAAGTTTTTGAGAAAAAAAGACGATGACAATGGGATAAGTTATACATACTGACGATGAAAATTGAGAACTTAAAGGACAAGAAATGACATACTTTGACGGGAAGGTTTTTTTAAATAATAAAAATAGTTATATAAATCTAATTAAAAAGTATAGAGATCTATAACCATCATTTTAATTACTAATTATAGATGACTTTAATGGAATCATATCAAGACTTGTTAGATCGATAAAGATTGACTAAAATAAAATGACTTCATAGCATTAATTGACATCATATGTATGAGATATAAACATATTATTCGAAGAATAATTTTGTTGGCGAGGAATGATATGTCAATTAAAGGATACTATCACATCGTTTTGTAGGGATGGGCAAAAAAATAAGATAGAATCGGAATCGGTGGACACCCGAATTCCAGTTCTGATTCCTACATAGAAACCCTTATAAGGTCGGTTCTGGTTCTAAAAAATAAAAAACGGTTTCGGTTTCACCACTGCAGGAACCGAAACTGAGACTGGAGTACCCAGGTAAAAACCAAAACTGAACTGTAATTTTTGTAAAATTTTAGGAAATGTATTTATCATTTTTGTGAATAATAGGGGATAATGTAATTTTCTCGGGTACCGAAACTAGAACTGGAACTTGAAATATTTGTAAGATCGCTATGTGCGTGTGTGTATATATATATAGTTTGCATGAGAAGAAAATCATTGGTTTTTTTATTAGTTGTTTTGCTGCCAATTTGTTTTCCATCACAATCATGAACAATAAATGGAAATAGGTTAAAGCATTTTTTGTAACTTGTTGAGTTGTTAAATATTTAAAGAATACCTATTTTATCTTGGTTTATAATATTTATCTTATCTCTAACTGAGAATTTCCCTCATTGATTTATTTACACCAGGCAACTCGTCGCACATTTCTACAAGTTTAGAAAGTTGCATATGACCAATAAATTCATGCTTAAGGGTTCTAAAAGATTAGTACAGATACATGTAAACGGATCAAAACATTTTTGATTGCATAAAAAAAAAAAAAAATGATTACTTTCTTTTATACCATAAAATAAATTTTTTCGTAGTAAAAATATAATGATGAAGTTAGTTTGTAAATAGATGAGATTTATTTAAACATTTAGATTTGTTAAAAAAATTTAACGGGATTAATTTATAAATGGGTTTATTAAGAGAAATTACAGAGTAGCAATAACAAATTGTTACACTTTTGACTTGAGTTATCATAAGCTGATGATAGAATTAGCGTATAAGAATTGATTCAGAAAACGTATAATATTTGATTCACGAACCAGAAATTCAATAACAAACATTTATCAGTAAGTAAAATAATAAATAATATTAACCGCTTAATTACTCACTACCAAGCACTGCCTTGCTCCTGTAACAGGAGCGACTGATTCTGCTCCTGGATTTTCCCCTTTAGACTCGGGACCATCAAACAAACAAAAAAAAAAAAAAAAAAGAAAAGAATAATAAAACTAAATTTTATTTATTTTTTATTTATTTTTGGTTTTGTTTTCATCATTATCACCATTTGCTATTGCTTTTCTTCTCCTTATTTATGTTTTCTCGTGTTTATGTCTTGTGACACACTTGAAACAACTCTTTTTAATGATAACAAAAAAAGTGGTGTTGTTAAAAGTGGATAACAATATTACATGGCGTGCATGAAGCTGGGATCCAAGTCTGAAGTGTTTCATCTTGATGGCGAAACCTGGTCTGTCTCATTTTATTGCCTTTTCTTTTTCTTTTTTTGATTGATTGTTTTACATTGTGTTTATATGGTAAATTTAGAATGTGGGTTTGTGATATCAGTGGAATTCGATTTATGGGTTGTTTTTGTTTTCAGTTTTGGACCTGACAGTTTGTCTTTTTTTCATCTTTTGATTGAGAAAATTAATGGGGTGGTTTTGTTTTTTTTCCTGTTTGGGTACAATTTATTGCGTTTTTTCTATAGTTATGACTTGTGAATTACGAGGAATTGATCGACTAGGCAGACTTTAAGAATTCAATGCGTGAGTTTGTTTGGATTGTTTCTGAATTTATTTACCTGTAATTGGGGCTCAGTAACAATAGTGTTGCGGTTGTGTCATTTTTAGCTTCAAGTTTGAGCTTATTATATGTACATTGCAAGGAAATTTTGAAATATTTTAGCCTTTTGTTAAACCTGCTGGTTGGAGAGGAAAGATGTATTGAATACGTGGACTGGATGAGATTTTCTGATTCAATGAATCTATGCCAACTGAACTGTAAATTTGATAGGATCCAATTTGTGTGCAGTGATTTATACTTTCAATTTGGCAGAAAAGGGTTTTAGAGTTGGAAAAATTTGGATCAGAAAACTGAGACTGCAGAATTAAGTTTTATGTGACCATTATGTTTTAAGAAATTACTGTTGGTTAGACATGAAACTGAGATATTTTGATGATTTTGATTGTTGATTATTATGTGACGGGCTGCTGGCTTATAAATGTGTTTCCTGGTTCTGAGTAACTTTAACCTCTGCACATAGATGCTAAATTCAAGGTTGAGGCCATCAATTAATGGACGCATCTCTTCTCAGTACTAATTCTACTTTGTTGAATTTCTGCTTTTACTCTTATACAAGTTATATTAATTCTACTTTGTTGTATCTATTTAGTCAAGCCTATTATACTTCTTTACAGGCTATGCTCATCTGGGCTTCCAAGTGATGTCATCATTGAAGTTTGTGAGTGGTCGTTCCATCTCCACAAGGTGTGTTACTTGTCCAATCCTGAGCTTCATTTCATTACTCTAAACTGTCATATATTTTGGTAGCTCATGCCCATAGAGTGTAAATTCCACTGTTTGAAAGTGAGCAAGGCCTTGTCATGGTTCCCATTGAGGTGAGGCTTGATGAAATATCTCAACTGTTAATGTGAGGCTCAATTCCCTTTAGTTGACATCTCATGCTTCATGGTTTTCGAATGTTTCACCAAGGAAGTAACCAAAAATGTCTTTCTCTTATTGTGAAAATAGGATTGATCTTATTTTTATTTTAAACTATTGAGCTTTGTATCTGGAACTTCCCATTTTTCGAGTGTTATATGATTGTGTTTCTGCTTTGTAGCTGTTCATATTTTTATTTTTTGCTTGGTGGACTGTGTGTGACTCTTTTCCTTTTGTAATGCACACCAGTTTCCATTGCTGTCTCGAAGTGGAGTATTAGAGAATCTAATTGCAGAATTCTCTGGTGAGGCTGTGAAAAAGTGTGTTTTACAACTTCATGAGATACCTGGTGGAGCCAAAGCCTTCTTGCTTGTAGCCAAATTCTGTTATGGTGTAAAAATAGATCTCACTGCATCAAATGTAGTAGGTCTAAGATGTGCTGCTGAATATCTTCGAATGAGTGACGATTATGGAGAAGGAAATTTGATTGTACAAACAGAAAATTTTCTTAATGAAGTCTTTGGTAACTGGGCAGACTCGCTTAGAGCTCTTGAAAAGTGTGAAGAGGTTCTACCGCATGCTGAAGAGCTTCACATTGTTTCGAGATGCATCAACTCCTTGGCAATGAAGGCTTGTGCCGATCCAAGTTTGTTCAGTTGGCCTATGTCTGGGAGCGCTGATGTGCAGAGCCCAGGCGGCACGATGATATGGAATGGGATAAGAATACCAGCCAAGCAACAAACTGTAACTGAGGATTGGTGGTATGAGGATGTTTCCTTCCTTACACTACCACTATATAAAAGGCTTATTATGGCTGTTGGAATGAGCGGCATAAGGCCAGACAGTATTGCTGGGTCCATCATCCACTATGCAAACCGGCATCTTCCCTTACTGGGTAGACAATCAAGTTTCCAGAATGGGAACCATGTTGCCCCTGGATCAACTACTTCTACCCCATCTGAATCTGATCAAAGGAATCTCCTTGAAGAATTAGTGCAGTTACTTCCTGATCAAAAGAATGTCACACCAACCAAGTTTCTGCTTAGGCTTCTACGCACATCAATGATTTTACATGCTAGCCCACCATGTCGAGAGAATTTAGAAAAACGGATTGGAGCTCAGATGGATCAAGCAGCTCTTGAAGATCTTCTAATACCCAATATGGGGTACTCAGTGGAGACCCTTTATGATATTGACTGTGTTCAGCGGATTCTCGACAACTTCATGCTGTTCAATCATGATACAATTGATTCAAATTGTATAGTTGATGAAGGGCAATTGATTGGTGGTGCTCATTCACTTACTCCAATGACAATGGTAGCTAACCTGGTTGATGGATACCTAGCTGAGGTAGCACCTGATGTAAACTTGAAATTACCAAAATTTCAGTCACTTGCAGCTGTTATTCCTGACTATGCCAGGTCATTAGATGATGGAATCTACCGTGCAATTGATATATATCTCAAGGTAAGAATGGATCTTTTATTCGGTTTCTTATCAATGATATGCCAAATTTCATTATTAGTGAGGACCATCTAGTATTTTAGAAAACAGACTACTAGTCATCCCATTCTCGGGACCAGAATATAAAGAGCAGAATTCCAGACTTTCCATGATTAGTCATTTTCTTTAATGTGCTTTCCCATCTCTTTTGTGTAAAATGCTAATGTCTATTTAAACTTCAGGCCCATCCCTGGCTTACGGATTCTGAGAGGGAACAGATATGCCGGCTCATGAACTGCCAGAAGCTTTCCCTGGAAGCCAGCACGCACGCAGCGCAGAACGAGAGGCTACCTCTTCGAGTTATTGTCCAAGTTCTGTTCTTTGAACAACTTCGTCTTCGTACCTCTATAGCTGGCTGGTTCTTTGTATCTGATAACCTTGAAAACTCGCAAAATGCAAGTGGGAATCTTGCACTCACCAGAAATGATGCCCATGTCCAAGCAAGAAATGGACAAGATCACATTGTTGCAATGGATGACGTGAGAGATCGCATTTCTGAGCTTGAGAAAGAGTGTTCGAACATGAAACAAGAGATCAGCAAGATGGTGAAGACAAAAGGGAGCTGGAACATTTTCCCGAAAAGGTTTACTTTCAGATTAAAATCAAAATCCGATGAACCAAAAGCATCAAAGCCCTGCAATTCCAAGGATTCCCCCACATCAACAGCACCACTCATGAATGGAGAAAAACACAATAATGATAATCCGGGAGATGATATTCTGAAGCCTTAGACAATAAAGTTCCATTGTTCTTCTGTCATCTTTACGTATTGAAAGCTTAGATTGTTATCTATTTGCTTGTGGTTTAGTTGATGGTATAATTATATAGACATTAGGTTGTAAAACTGTTTATTCTTCTTCTTCCAGGGTGATATTGAATATAATCTTTCAGCCATTGACATCCACTAATGTCCCTTAATACACTCTGTATATGGAATTCAGAATTTTGATATCAAACCCATATGGAATATATATAATTCATCCTTAACCGTTAGAACTACTATATCAAAAGTTGTAAAAGAATCCTTTAACCTATTTCCAAATATTTTTAATGATATCTATAAGATATTGTGAAAACAATTCTTAACCTATTTCCATATATTGTTGAGAAACCAAATTTGGCAGAGTAACTAATGAAATGAAATAATATTTGATTGTTTTTACTTGATTATAGTGCAAAGTTTCTAAACTTGTAGAAATGTGAGACGAGTTGCCTGGTATACATAAATCAATGAGGAAAATTCCCAGTTAGAGATAAGATAAAAAAATTATAAACCAAGAAAAAAACATTAAAATTTGATTAGAGTTGTGGAAAGAAATATTAACCTATTTGCATTTATTGTTCATGATTGTGATAGAAAACAAACTGGCAGCAAAAAAACTAATAAAACCATGATTTTCTTGTCATGCTACTTTATAAACTTGTAGAAATCTGTCACAAGTTGGCGGCAAAAAAAAAAAAAAAAAAAAATTTTCTGAGATAATAAGCAAACATATATATATATATATATATATAATATTCTCATTTTAATTAGAATTTAATTGCATCTAATTGTCATTAATAGCCCTACTTAATTTTTTTTTAATCCTATATTAATTTGAATAATTGAAAACCAATCAATGAAGCTATAAATTATACAAAAACAAAATAATTACTTAAATCGACATTTAAAATCATTCTAAATTAAATTTACTAATTAATTAGAATAAGGAAACAAAAAATTACACAAAATTTATGTAAAATAACTACTTTGTCCTTTGTTTTTTGTCTGTTTGTATGACTCAGTTATATAACTCAATTGTAAGTATAGTATTGCTCATGATATAAGATACATTGACAAAATTTCCTATTGAACTCTAATCTATTTCTTATTTCTTGTACATTAGATTTATGATTTCTAACTAAGTTCGGTGCTGAATTATTGGAAGTAGTGATTAATAATTCCAAATACTGGTTTCATACATATTAATCTGAATTTTTGCAAAGAAAAACAGTTTACTAAGATAAAGTATTGTTAAAACAAAACTAAGAATCCGGAAGCAATCCAATTAAAGAAAGAATCAAAGGTTTGAAAATTTTGAAATTTCTGCATACATGGACTCAAACAAAACGAATATGAGAACAAAGCAAGAAAACATAAAGTATGCACCTTGCGAATTGGACTAACAGTTACATTTTGGGTTGAAGCAGCAACACCCTTATGAGGCTCCTTCACACACAGGCTTGTCCTCTTCAATGGAGGGAGTGCTTGATTAAAATGTGGCTGAGCTCGATGGTGGTCACCGTTGCAGATGGTTGGACATTACCACAAATAGTTAGTGTGTAATCAAAACCCATTACTAAAATACACAAACAAAACCTTTGACATCAGTTACCCTTCACTTAAATTGAACATTAACATAAACATTTAACATGCAATCTCTTCAATTGCATTTATTCAAGGTAGCTTCTTTGGTTACAGGTCTATGCTAAATTTCATCAACATGGAGATAACTATGATAAAGATAATGATGCTGTTGTATATGAGTCCTTGGTTGGAATGTCACAGGAACAGATAAATGATAATATTTTGTCTATGGTACCATATTGGGAGATATTCCAAAAAGATATTTTTGTATATTAATATGATTGCAGTGTGTTATAAAAAAAAGTGATTATATCTAAACTTGGTATGTGAGGTGCAAAACTTATTAGCATTTAAAATGCACATTCTAATATAAATTTGTATATGTATTTGATATTGAAATTGCTATGCCTTGAAGTTTAGTTGCCTTGGTGGTGCTTTTATCTCTTTTCCAATTTTATTTAAAGGATTTATTTGTCTACGACTAATATTACTTTTCCCATATTCTCTTTTGGGGGCCTTTCATCGAGGAATCCCTTCAAAAAATGTGCTAGAGTTGTTGGGGAAGATGGAATTAGTACTAGTGAAGTGACATGCCCTATTTACATTATAGGCTGTTGTTGATCTTGCTATCATTATTCTTGGTAGTTTAAGTCTTGTGATTGTGTTTGTGTTGATTGATAGGTTTGAATTATGTTTCACGCACAGCAGTGGTATCAGAGCGAGATTAGGGTTTATTCGGTTTGATTTGAGTGATTCTTGAAACCTAGGGTTTATACAAATTAGGGGGTTTCGTATAATCAGTCAAATTAGTGGCTTAGCTTAGAAAACCTTAGAATATCCGATCAATTTCGTGAAATTAGTTCGAATTCAACCTTAACCACGATTAGGGTTTCTGTGTCAATTCTAGATCCAAACAGTAATCCGTCACTATGACTACTACAAGAGTCGAAATCACCCAATTTGATGGGAAAATTGATTTCAATAGTTGGAAAAAAGAAAATGAAGGCGTTTTTATCTCATAACAAGGTAGCCATCACACTGGAGAAGGACGTGACCAAATGGTTAGAGGAGAAACTGAAAAAGAAGGCAGAGCTGGAGGAGGAGGCATACAATCTGATAATCATGAACCTCTCCGATGCAGGCCTGCGAAAGGTATACGGTTTTGAAACTCCGATAGCGGTATGGGGTTAAACTCAAATCTCTTTATGCATTACAATCTGCTCCTAATCTAGCTTACTTAAAAGGTGTTTTATTTGCATATAAAATGGATAGTTCTAGGACTATTGATGAGAATATTGATGAGTTCTTGAAACTGACCCAAGTGTTGAAGGGTACAGATCAAGAACTTGGAGACTCTAGTTTAGCTATGATTCTTTTGAATTCTTTAACTGAAGATTACCAGGTTGTAAAAAATGCCCTTCAATATATTGGTACTGTCCCAAGCGTAGATTTAATAGTTTTTGGATTAAAAGCTAGGAAATTAGAGATTAAAGTGCAGAGAAAACTGGTAGTAATCTTTTTGTTAAAGGAAAGGGTGATTTTAATCAGATTAGTAATTCTGTCCAGTCTGATAGTGGGCCTAGGAATAAGAAAAAAGGGAAAACAAAACCGTAAGGCCAAAGGAGAAACCAGGAAGTGTTTCTTCTGTAACAAGGCTAGCCATTTGAAAAAGAATTCAGTTATGCTGGCTTAAGAAACATAAACAAGGGAATCTTGAACCTAGCAATCTCTAAGTCCAGTTTAGAAGAATATGAAGTTTTAACTGTTTCTAAAACAAAAAAGATAAATGATTGGATAATGGACTCTGGGTGCTCTTTTCATATGAATCCCAATAAAGACTGGTTTCAGGACTATGAGGAGAATAGGTTAGAAACTGTCTACATGGGGAATAATAATGCCTGTAGGGTTGAAGGGATAGGCAGCATCACATTAAAACTAAACAGTGGTAAAACTGTCAAGTTGACTAAAGTGAGGTACATTCCAGAATTAAAAAGAAACTTAATTTCATTAGGTGTCTTAGATGAATCGATTGTAGTTATAAAGTGAAAATGGTTGCTGCATATGTTTATAAAAAATAAGCGTGTTTTGCTTGAAGGGATAAAAAGAAATGGCTTGTATATTCTGTCTGGATCCTATTATGTTGATTGTTTAAATTCTACTTTGGTTTCTACTAACCTGAATGTTACTGAAAAATGGCACTTAAGATTAGGCCATATGAGCCAAAAGGGCCTGGACATCCTCCATAAGCAGGGCCTGTTTGGTAAGGACCCTATTAGACCTCTTGATTTCTGTGAGACCTACATTATGGGCAAGCAACACATGTTGAGTTTCCAAAAGGGGACTCACCTGGCTGCCAACTACTTAGAATACTTGCACTGATCTGTGGGGACCTGAAAGGGTCAAATCACATGGGGGTAGTAGTTATTTTATGTCCATAGTAGATGATTACAGTAGGAAGGTGTGGGTTTTCTTGCTTAGGACTAAGGATGAAGCTTTGGGTAGGTTTAAAAGTTGGAAAGTCCTTGTAGAGAACCAAACGACGAAGAATTAAAACCAAAACCCTTAGAACAAACAAATGGTTTAGAGTTCTGTAACCAGGAATTTGACTCATTCTACACTGAACATGGCATCCTAAGACATAGAATTGTTAGGAGAACCCCTCAGCAAAATGGGATTGCTGAAAGAATGAACTAAACCCTTTTAGAGAAGGTGAGATGCCTTTTCTTCACATCCGCCTTCCTAAGTCTTTTTGGGGAGAAGCCCTAAACACAGCTGCCTATCTTATTAACAGAAGTCCCTCTAGTGCCATCAAATTTAAGTGTCCTGAGGAAAAATGGAGTAATAGGAAACCTAGTTTAGGACACTTGAGGACCTTTGGATGTGCTGCATACGTCCATAATAGTGAAGGAAAACTAGATCCAAGGTCTCTTAGGTGTGTCTTCCTATGTTATCAAGAGGGAACAAAAGGGTATAGGTTTTGGGATAGAAGTACCCCAGGAGTTAGAATAATAATTAGTAGGGATGTAATTTTCAATGAAAATATATTTCCTTGCAAGATTGCTAACCCTGATGTAGGATCAACAAGCAGCAATCCTATGAACCAGGACCAGCCTGAGAGAGTCCAAATTGAGGTGGAGTTTGTTGAAATTCAACCTGGATTGGAACATCAGGAAACTGAAGTAAATGAACTAGATCTGGACCTTGACTTGGATGAGGAAAATGCAACGAACCTTGCTGAACCCCATCTCCTGATCCTTTAGCCCAGTACCAGCTAGCTAGGGATAGAACTAGGAGAGAAATCAGGCCACCATCAAGATACTCCTATGTAGACTTGATCTACACACACTGTTGCGGGGCGGGACAAGCCAGAGGTCGAACTAGAGCTGTATGAGTTAGATCCAAAGACAAAGCACAATGGCAAGCTGCAATGGAGGAAGAGATGTTATCCCTTAAGGTAAATGGAACCTGGTCTTTGGTTCCAAATCCCAAAGACCAGAAACTGGTTGAGTGTAGATGGCTATTCAAACTGAAGGAAGGTATGACCTCTTCTGACCCTCCTAGATATAAGGCTAGGTTGGTAGCTAAAGGCTACACACAGCGGGAGGGAATAGACTTTAACGAGATATTCTCCCCATATTAGGAGTTGGATTGTGTTGGAATAAAAAAATTTACATGAGAATTTGGATGGGATAGGTTTTGTAGATAGAAACCTGCCCAACCATGTATGCTTACTTCACAAATCATTATATGGACTGAAATAGTCCCTAGGCAGTGGTATAAACGTTTTGATGCTTTTATTCTTAGTGTTGGCTTTAAGAGAAGCAAATATGACAACTGTTTCTATTATGCTTTATATGATGATATGCCTTTGTATTTGCTACTGTATGTTGATGACATGCTTTTAATTTGCAAGTCTAAATCTAGGATAGAAGAGTTAAAGAAAAAATTAAACTCTGAATTTAATATGAAAGATTTAGGACATGCAAGAAGAATTTTAGGTATGGTCATAGATAGAAACATAAAGCATAATGAACTAAAGGTGCATCAGACTTCATATTTGCAAAAACTGGTAACCAAATTTGGCATGACAGGTTCTAAAGTAGTAATAGTACCTTTGGTTGGACATTTCATGTTAAGTAAGAGTCAATGTCCCAAAACAGATGTAGATTTAATTAAAATGGAAAATGTTCCCTATGCTAACGTAATTGGGTCTATTATGTATGCCATGATCAGCACTAGACCAGACCTCTCCTTTGCAATTTCCCTTTTAAGCCGATTTATGTCAAATCCTAGGTTTTGAGCATTGGCTTGCCCTCAAATGGTTGCTTAGGTATATTAACAGTACATTAAATGTTGGTCTGGAATATGGAAAAAAGATTTGACTCACTTGATCTTGTAGGTTTTGTAGACTCTGATTTTGCAGGTGACAAGGACTCAAGAAAGTCAACTACTGCATACTTGTTTACCTTGGGGGGAAATTGTGTGAGCTGGAAGTCCCAGCTTAGCCAATTGTTACTTGTCCAGGCCAGAGGCGAATATGTGGCTGTCACGGACGTATTCAAAGAAGCCCTTTGGCTCCAAGGATTACTATCAGAGGTAGAGTTGTTGGATGGTATAGTTACTGTCTATTCGGACAGCCAAAGTGCCATCCATTTGTGCAAGAATCTGGTGTACCATGAACGGACCAAACATGTTGATGTCAAGTACCACTTTGTGAGGGAGCTAGTTGAGAAATGAGTGATCAGCCTGTAAAAGGTGCCAACTGAAGACAATCCTACTAACATGGGAACAAAGGTAGTCACTCCGGTTAAGTTCAAGCACTGCTTGAACTTATTGCATGTCAAATGACGGCCATTATTAGCTCATTAAGTCCAAAGTATAAAAGCAACAAATCTGGAAAATCAACACAACAGTTTCATCTTCTTCTTTCATGCGTTTTACAACAGTTTTAGTCTTCTTATTTTCTACTCTTTGAACATTGTAATCAGGTTTTCTTGTGAACCTTGTAAGCAAAAATTACAGAGTGGTGTTTCTGGTATAGGCTTTTAGTTTTTTGGGTTAGCTTATTGTGGTTACAGGGAGGTTCGAGTGATTGTTGTATAAGTGTAAGAGTTGAGAGATTTGGGTTGTGATTGAGTTGTACTTGTAATACTTTGATCCTTATAGTGCAGTGACTCCCAATTTGCTTGGAGCTCAACGTGGACGTAGTTTATTCCATTGGAATAAGCGAACCACGGTAAAAATCTTGTGTTCTTGATTGTGTTCTTGGTAGTTTAAGTCTTGTGATTGTGTTTGTGAGTGTTGATTGAT
>CM047899.1:31486318-31548397 GCA_026229545.1 Pistacia atlantica | reverse complement strand
GTGTTGATTGATAGGTTTGAATTCTGTTTCACGCACAACAATTTCATTTGCATTCTTTTAACTATTAATAAACTTTTGTTCTTTGGTTCCTGCTTATATATGGAGATACTACTATATATAACTCCTTGGTTCGAATGGCACAGGTAAGTGATGGAATTTTAAGGACACTTTTGTGGTATTGAGTTCGATTGCTTGGCTTACATCATTGAAGCTTTAAAGGAGATTTTTTTTTCTTGGTTTTCTCCTCACTAAAATTGAGAAGAGACTTTGGGTTAATTTTGTTCTATTGGATTCACTCTTTTTAATTATTCTTCTCAAATCAATGATATTCTCTCCTTTTCTTTTTTCTCTGGGGAAAATGAGAGAAAATGTAAATCACTTCTCTCATTTATGTGAAATTCACTGCATGATTTTTCTTGCAGGATTTCTCTTTAAGATATCCATTAATTCAAGGGTATGGGAATTTTGGTACGATTGATGAAGATCCTCCTGCTGCCATGCGTTATACTGTGTGCAGACTGGATGTATGTATTATAATTTTAGCTCATTTGAACTTACGCTATTCTGCTTGGATGAATTTTCTTAATTGAAGATGTTTTTCTTTAACTGAAATAATTCATGATTTGATAAATTGTATCATAAATTTTGATCTAAAACAAGACATAAATTTCTACCAATCCTTGTACCTTGATTCACCAGTTAATGGAGTGGAACTACTTGAAGTTGAAATGTAGGTTTTAATTTGCCAATTAAATAAACTTCTAAACCATTGGGGTTTGTGGAACTTTAAATCAAACTTTTTAAGTTACACTAATTTGACCTTATACATACATACACACATATGTACTTTACTTTTTGAATGTGGCTGATGGTTACGTAATTATTCCACCCCCTCTACCTATTCCCTTCTTCCTCTCTCCTTGTATTCTCCCTTCATATTTTAACTATACTTGCTACTCCAGAATTGGCAGTCTATTGATAATGGATGCTAATAGTCAAAATCTAGTTTATTGTAAGGTAGAGGAGTGGAACTTTCCTTAATGTTGATTTGACTGGCTATGACACTTGCTCAATTATTTGATAATTTATAAAACAGCTCACATCAAAGCTTGTTAGGAGGTGTACCTGGAAAAATCAAATTGAGTGTTCTAGATTATGAATAATCATGAAGCTGAAGTAGTTTGTCATGAAATTAAGAGCGAATTAGTGACGAGAGGATATTTCTACTGCACTCTTTTGGACAAGAAAAATAACTGCATATTGACCTTTAGTGAATGATTAGTCACAAATAAGATAGAGACCAAGTGAGGAATGAAACCCCTTGAAGGTAACTACTGCCATTTTCTTGTTGTAGATGCTGACTTCAAATCAGATAGACATTTTTTAAATAATTCCTACCTCAAATTGCTGTGATCATAGTACTTCATTGGCCTATTGTATCAACTTTGAAGGCAAGAGTAATGAAAGGTATGATTGGGCTCCTATTTGTATAATAGTTCCCTATCAGAGATAGAAATTCTAATTTTTTTGATATACCAGAATTCTCTATGTGCATCAAGGAGTTGGGGATTAGAGTCATGTTACAATGTTGAATAGTTAGGGAACTCATGAGATATAAAACCCAGATAGTTGGCTCTTTGGAATTTGAACCTTCTGACTTCCTGGTTTGGAAGCCAAGGTCATAACTGTTTGATCCACCTTTTGAGTTTAGGAGCTTCTAAGTATTCTCCACTTAACTCCCACTGTAGAGCTTCTTGTTGAATTATCCAAGTAAAAAACTCTCTTCCATTCCATCAAAGATATCTTTATTATACTTTATCCTCATGACAAACGTAAGAAGCAAATTTACATTGTTTTATTGTTAGCTCATTTTTAACTTTGATGGAGTTTGTAAATACCAAATACATCTCAGTTTGATAGTAGCCACTTCATGAAGAAATGTTACTGAGGGGAACAGAATTAAATCAATGTCATAGATAAGTTATGATCTTTACCCACATATACTGAGGATGGAGACGTATGTTGCATGCACAGACATCTCATAGGGGCAGTCTTCTTGCTAAGTGTTGGCTTTTAATGTGTACTTCTTGAGACTGCTGCTTAACACTTAAAAGCTTTAAATGGTTAATCATTTACTCGGTTTACAACTTACCTCCAGTTCTACCTTTAAGGAACATTGCTTCAACCTCTCTCTGTAGGTTGATTATTCAAAACCTAATTGTTTGTTCTTGTGAGTCACTTTTGCTTCATAGTTCTACCTTCTTTGCTTTAAGTTCTTAAAGATCATTTGTTTTCTTTAATTTTTTCGTCTGGCAGCCACTAGCTGAAGCAATGCTATTGACAGATTTAGAGCTAGACACTGTAAGTACTATTTCTTGTTTCATAATCATTTATAATCTGCATGCTTTAAATCATCATTAATATATTTATGCATCGAATTTGATCTCATTGTAGGTAAAAGATGATCTGTTATGGAAGAGTTCTCTCGAAATTAAGGTGACCTAATCTAATTGTTTTTTCCTTAGTTGTACATTTTGTTTCGATTTTCATTGTTTATGTTGCTTTCTCTCATGAACAGTATTTATTGGAGGTACGAGTAAAATTTTTTTATGTCAGATCATTTTATGTTTTACAAGTTCAGATGGCAACCAACATTTGTCAAAATCTTGGAGAGTTGTTAGACGAGCTGTGTGTGTTAATTCATCATCCAAAAGGCACAGTAAGTTCCTAAGGTTTTATTCATTGCTTGCTTCCATTGATAATAATAGAAATTGATGTTAGATTTGATTTAGTATATTGGGACTTATTCTTTTTTTTTTCCTGTAGATGTATTGATCATTAGTGTTTTGTGAAATGCAATTTAATTTGGGTTGGAGTTTTAATGATATGAAGGGAGGATTATGTGCTATCTTAGAGGACGCCTGGTCCGCTTTGTACATTCAACTTCTTCATATTTATTAATATACATTCTCAGTTTCTTAAAAAGAAAAAAAGAAAAAGAAAAAAGAGAGAAGATTCAGAGGAAAGTGAATTTTTAATCCTGAATAGATTTTTGGTTATGGTGGATAGTCTATTCCTAATTTGGTTGTTGAAGTACTGTCAAGTTTGATTGACCTATGACTAGTGGCGGACCAAGGATTTTTGTCCAAGGGAGGCGTCCGTAGCTTTATCATTGTTTATCAAACAACTAGTGAAAAATTTAAAAAAAAAAAAAAAATCACCAAACCTTAAGCAAATGAAATAATATAATATCAATAATCTGAAAGAAAATAATACAACAATACAATACCTTACCACTTGAATAAATCTATGATAAGCAAAACCTTGAGCAAATTATGTTGAAAATAACATTCAAATATAACATTCAATTCGTGAAGAAACACAAGAAGTTTTTTACATAGAAGAACCTCTTCAATTAAAGAGAGCAAAACGCCACGAGAATCTAACGATCAACTTAAATTCAATATAATTAAAAGAATTTACGACAATCACAATCCACCAAAAATGTTTTACACAAATTTCTTATTTCTCTCCTTTTTTTTCTTTTAATTTTTTTTTTTCTTTCAAAGATTATAATATAAATTTTCATGACTTTGATTAAGCATAACCTTAGTTAAAGTTAACCAAAACTTAAATTAAGTCAATGTTGCCTTGACTTTTAATATGAATTAATAAAAAAATTGGAAATTTTCTTAGTATAAACATAGATAATAACTCAAACTTCTTTAATAATTTTGAGCAGCTAAACAGTGACGTTTGCAATGTAGGAAAGTGGTCGGTAAAAGGTGAAGAATAACGTTCAGTAAAATATAGTTAATAGGGGTGAGCACGGGTAGCGGGTAGAACCGGAACCTTGGGTAAGAACCGGAACCAGAACCTACCTGGAACCGACACTATGTGGGTAGGTTCCGGTTCCAATTTTTTGGAACCGACACTATGCGGTTCCGGTTCCGATTTTTGTGTGTGGAGGACCCGGAACCTAAACCAGAACCTGTAAAAAGGGTGCCCTGTTTGGAACCTGTAGGGGGTACTTGGTTTGAAACCTGGTTTAGAACCTGTTTGAAACCTGTTTTTGAACCTATTTTGGAACCTGTTTTGGAACCTGGACTACAATGAAATATTTGTGAAATGTGAATAATGGAGGGTTTCTATTATTTTACATATAAAAAAATTTAAAATAGAAAAAGTTAAATTTTCATAATAACCTAATTAAATAAATATACTAATACAATTATACTTATTATATCTAAATTACACCATATTAAAAACTTTAATATATTATAATACATTAATATTAAAATTTTGATTAATTAAGTGAATAATTAGAATTATGATCCAATTAAAAGTGTTTTACATTTTTAATGTTATTAAAAGAATTATTTTTGAATAAAATAGTATATTTGATTGAATAATAATACATTTAGTTATTTATTTCAATTATTAAGTTCTAAGTATATCTATAATAAATTAGTAATTAATTAATTATATATGATAAATTGATAAACATTAATAAATTTAATTACTAGTTAAATATCATACTTAATCAATTATAACATTACATTATAGTTAAATGCTTACTTAATTAATTATAATTTTATAACATTATTTAATTAATTTATAGTATAATTAATTATAACATTACATTAATTGATTACTACTTAATTAATTGACTTATAAGTTATAACATTTAGTATATTACTTAATTAAATAATTAGAAATTTAATTAATTATAGTATTACATTATAGAATTATAATATAATTACTTAATCAATTATAACATTTCATTATAAACATTAGTAAAAACTTAATTAAATGATTAAAAATTTAATTAATTATAATATTACATTAAAGATTTATAGTACGATTACTTAATAGTTAATTCACTATAACATTATATTATAGTATGATTACATAATTAATTATAACATTACATAATTAAATGATTACTTAATTGATTATAACATTATATTATAAATATTAGTAATTACTAATTTACTACATAAACATTAGCATAATACTTAATTAAATGATTGAAAATTTAATTAATTATAACATTACATTATAAATTTATAGTATGATTACGTAATTAATTGTAACATTACATTATAATTAAATGATTACTTAATTAATTATAATATTCTATTATAAACAAATTAATTATAATATTATATTAAAGACTTATAGTATGATTACTTAATCATTATAACATTTTAATATTTTATTATAGTATGATTAGTTAATTACATAATTAATTATAACATTACATAATTAGATAATTATTTAATTAATTATGACATTATATTATAAACAAATGATTACTAATGTTTATAATGTGATGTTTTAAATTTATAACTAATTAATTAACAATTTAACTATGTAATACTATAATTAATTAAGTGATCATAATATAATATAATATAATAATATTATAATTTAATTAAGTAATTATTTAACTATAATGTAATATTTAATTAATTATAAATGATTAGAAATTTAATTAATTATAACATTACATTATAAATTTATAGTACGATTATGTAATTAATTGTAACATTATATTATAATTAAATGATTATTTAATTAATTATAATATTATATTAAAGACTTATAGTATGATTACTTAATTCATTATAACATTTTAATATTTCATTATAGTATGATTAGTTAATTACATAATTAATTATAACATTACATAATTAGATGATTATTTAATTGATTATGACATTATATTATAAACAAATGATTACTTAATTAAATGATTAGAAATTTAATTAATTAAATATTACATTATAGTTAAATAATTACTTAATTAAATTATAATATTATTACATTACATTATATTATGATCACTTAATTAATTATAGTATTACATAGTTAAATGGTTAATTAATTAGTTATAAATTTAAAACATCACATTATAAACATTAATAATTTATTACATTATTATTTATTACATTACATAATTAAATGATTAAAATTTTAGTTAAATGTAGCATAACATTAAAGATCTATAATCTGATTACTTAATTCACTATAACATTACATTATAGTGTGATTACATAATTAATTATAACATTACATAATTAAATAATTACTTAATTGATTATAAGTTATGATATTATGTTTTAAACATTAATAATTACTAATTTACTTCATAAACATTAGCACAATACTTAATTAAACGATTAGAAATTTAATTAATTATAACATTACCTTATAAACATTTCATTATAAACATTAATTAAGCATTATATTATAGTTAAATAATTACTTAATTAAATTATAACATTATTATATTACATTATATTATGATTACTTACTTAATTATAGCATTACATAGTCAAATGATTACATAATTAGTTATGAATTTATAACATTATACTGTAAACATTAGTAATTTACTATATTATTACATTACTTAATTAAACGATTAAAAATTTAATTAATTATAACATTACCTTATATATTTATAATATGATTACTTAATCACATTAAAAATATTCAACATCAAAACAATTACTCTAATCAAATTCTCCACACCATTAGCCAACAAATGAATAGGATAGAAGATAATACTACCCACATAATTACAAAAATTTCAAAAACCCCCGGGAAGGAGATAGTAGGAAATTCAACAAATTCACCAACCTTAGGAAATTCAACATCAACTTTAACACCCCTTTATTCACAAAAATATGTTAAACCATTTTTTGAACCCTTTGACATTCCAAAAGAGGAAATTATTAAATTTAATAATCATAACACTATTCTTGAAAATATTAGTAAAAAACTTAGTGAATTATCATCCTTTAAATCAAACATTAATGTCCTTACAGAATCCGACCCAATAGAAGAATTAAATCAAAATTTTCAAAACTTATCTATTAATAAAATGAGAAATAATATGAGATATCCTAAAACTTGAAACTATTATCCAAGACCTTCTTTGCCAGATATGCAATTTGAAGATATATCACAACTAGCAAGATCTTCCTACACTGGAACAGGAATAGATGAATGGAATATAGACGGATTAGCTGAACATCAAATATTAAATATTTTACAAGAAATGACCATGGCAGCATTAGCTCATAAATCACATGACAACACTGATCATCAAATAGCAAAAATATTAGTCTCAGGATTTACTGGAATGTTAAAAAAATTGGTGGGATAATGATTTACCGAAGAACATAAACATCACATATTACACGCAACAAAAAAGACTAGGAAAGTCAAAGTAGAAGGTACTAGGCAAGTAGAGTATGAACATGAAGAAGGAGATGCTGTAGCCACATTAATTTATGCAATAACCAAATACTTTGTAGGAGACCCAACAAGCTTTCAGAAAAAATCACAAGAAATATTAGCTAACTTAAGATGTCAAACTATGGCAGATTTTAGATGGTATAAAGATATGTTTTTACAAAAAGTATTCACAAGAACAGACTGTAGGAAACCCTATTGGAAAGAAAGGTTCCTAGATGGTCTACCTAGATTATTTAGTCAAACTGTCAAGAATGCATTATACAAAAAACACGATGGCAATATACCTTATGAAGACTTAACTTACGGAGATTTAATTAGTTTTATTAATAACGAAGCTTTAATAATTTGCACTGATTTAAAATTAAAAGCTAAATTAAAAAATGAATTAAAACATAAGAAAACAGAATTAAGTGGATTTTGTAGTCAATATGGTTATGAAAAAATATTACCCCCCTCTATTAAGTACAAAAAAGATAAAAAACAAAAACAATATAGAAAACCTTATTATAAAAGAGATTACAAATATGAACAAAAATCTTATGACAAACCTTATAAAAAGAAAAAATCTTCTAACAAGAAAATATCAAAAAACCCTATCACCTGTTGGAAATGTAAACAACACGGTCATTACGCAACTAAGTGTCCTATGAAAAATCAAATTAAAAAATTAGAAATAGATTCAGAATTGAAACAACAATTATTAAAAATTATTCAAACAGACTCTGAAGAAAAATCTAGTTACAATACAGATAATGAAGACATGATTTATCAAATTCAAGAAAATTCTTCCGAATCAATGAGTGAGTCCTCACAAAATTCTGATGATTGTGATTGCATGGGGCCATGCTACTGTGCAATGAAATCAATAAATATGATATCAACATCTAGACCTAAGTCAATAAACGTTATCACCAAATCAAAAGAATTTTTATTAGATATTATTGACAAAATTCAGGATGAAGACATAAAAAGAGAATATTTATTAAAACTCAAAGAATTAATTTTATCCGAAGAAAAACAAAAAGATGTAGATTCTTATAACTTAAAAGACATATTAAAAAGATTTGACAAACCCACACAAGTTACTCTGAGTGATTTACAAGAAGAAATCAATATTCTGAAAAATCAAGTTAAAGAATTGCAAAATGATAATATTGAAATCAAAACAGATTTATTATGTTTAAAAGCCTCAAAAGAAACTATAGGACAACCATCAACCTCAAAAGTAGAATTAAAAGAAACCGAAGAAGCATTTATTAATGAAATTTCTAAATCTCCATGGAGTTGTTCTGCCTTTTATGTTAATAATGCGGCAGAAAAAGAACGAGGAGTTCCAAGATTAGTCATTAATTATAAACCATTAAACAAAGTATTACAATGGATTAGATATCCCATTCCCAACAAAAAAGATTTAATTAATAGACTATATAATGCAACAATATTTTCAAAATTTGATATGAAATCAGGATTTTGGCAAGTTCAAATAGATGAATTAGATAGATACAAAACAGCATTTAATGTTCCTTTTGGTCAATACGAATGGAACGTTATGCCTTTCGGATTAAAAAATGCACCATCAGAATTTCAAAACATTATGAATGATATCTTTAATCCCTATATACACTTTACAATAGTATATATTGACGATGTCTTAGTTTATTCAGAATCAATAGATCAACATTTAAAACATTTAAAAATATTTGAAGAAATTATTAAAAGAAATGGATTAGTTGTTTTAGCCACAAAAATGAAATTATTTCAAGCAAAAATCAGATTTTTAGGTCATGAAATTTATAAAGGAACTATTAAACCAATTGATAGGACAATAGAATTCGCAAATAATTTCCCTGATGAATTAAGAGATAAAACACAATTACAAAGATTTTTAGGATGTCTTAATTATGTAGCAGAGTTTTTCCAAGACCTTAGAAAATTATGTGAACCATTATACCAAAGACTTAGAAAAAATCCTCCTGCATGGACTGAAAGCCATACTCGAATAGTTAGAGAAATCAAATCAAAAATTAAATTCCTTCCTTGTCTTAGTATATTGGATCCATCAGCCTATCCTATTATAGAAACTGATGCCTCTGATATAGGTTATGGTGGAATATTAAAACAAAAATTAGATAATAAAGAAAGTCTAGTTAGGTTCCATTCTGGAGTTTGGCTCGGTGCTCAAAAAAAATTATTCAACCATCAAAAAAGAAGTTTTATCAATTGTTTTATGCATTACAAAATTTCAAGATGATTTGATTAATAAATTTTTTTTGATCTGAACAGATTCTTCTGCATCAAAATTTATTTTTGAAAAAGATGTAAAAAATTTAGTTTCAAAACAAATTTTCGCCAAATGGCAAGCAATACTGTCTTGTTTTGATTTTGAAATTGAACACATCAAAGGACACAATAATTCTTTACCTGATTTTCTTTCCCGTGAATTCTTACAGGGAAAGAAAAAGTTGAGTGATAAGGAGAGTGAGTGACAGAAAATAATTAAGTGAAAGATGGGCACTCCCATCAAAGTCAATAATTCTCAAACAGAAAAATCCTTAAACAATTTTCAAAAATCAAAAAATGTTTTTACTATTGTCCAAAATCGTCATCTTTCTCAAAAGAAAAACAATCACAGGAAATTTCAAAAAGATATGTTTTCAAATGATATTTGGCAAAGAATTCTTCATGATTCCCATATTGATGATTTTTTGGCATTATCTCAATATCTTAAAAATCCAACACCAATTCAATTAGCCGAAGCCTTACCCATTTCTTCAAAAGCCATTGACAAAATAATTCTTGAAACCAAAATTCGTGCCAAAAAAGTTCTCATGAAATATAAGGATGCCCATCCAAACGAATCATTTAGTTTGTGGGCTTCTTCTCTTTTTAATAAACCTTCAACATCAACATCAGAAACCAATAATTATATTCAACAATTAATCACAGCTGAAGAGGCAGCTGAATTAGTCGAGGCCGATGATTACGAAGGAGAAAATGATTTATTAAGCTCTCAAGTTCGAGACAATTCTCAACACTTCAAAGACAGTGATTCAGATAATTTTCTTTCGAGCAATTCTCAAGACTCTCAATTTGAGGATTCTCAATTTGAAGATGATTAAGAGGCAGTGACTCAGCATTGCCTTTGTCCAATTTTCAACATTTGCAAGATTTTTTAAGACTATCTTTATGAAGATGTTCAAAGCTTTATCACGTAGCTTCTGCAATAATTTCAAGTCTCAAAATTCAAAAATTTCGATGCTGTCAAGATTCTTCTCCAGTCAACTTTATCTCTTGCCCAGAAGCAAATTTGTCAAGATTTTCTACAAACATTTAAAGACTTCAAGACTTCTTCAAAGCAATCCTTTCACGTGGCTTTTGCAAAGATTTTCAACAATTTCAAGACTTATTTTGTCAAGCTCCCCTGACAACAAGCAAGACTTTCAAGATATCTTTTAATGAGCCTTATCAGTTTGTCTGCCATTTTCAGAACAGATCATCAATAATTCAAGACACGTATCCAAGATAGCTCATCACTTATCAACAACTTTATCTTTTTCCTGTGTTGTATTAATGTAACGGATTCAAATCCTTTTGAAATCCGGTCTATTGTAGTATAAATATTGATCACTTCCGTTGTAAGCATCAAGTTTTTAGAAAAAATTTTAGAAAAAAGTTTAGAAGAAAGCTCAAAAAAAAAAAAGATCACAAAAATTTTAAGTTTGTAAACACTTTGAGAGAGAGAGAAAGTTTCCTCTCGTGTACAAATTATCAAAGCAATAAAGATTGTAAGTTTCTTCATTACATTCAATTTATTTTGACTCAGTTTACATTCAATTAAATTACATTGTTTTTACTTTAAATATTTGACTTGACTTTACTTTTCTTTCAATTACTTTTCTATTACTTCTTTCATTCATTTACATTATTTTGCTTCAATCACTTTGTTTTAAAGATCCTGCTATAAATGGTATCAGAGCCAAGTAGTGTCAATAGAAGTTATACTTAGGAATTAAAAACCGCACAAAACAACACCCATAACGTAGTTACTGTAGCACATATACTGTTCATAGGATATTACTGTTCATCACTGTTCACTATTACTGTTCATATAATGTAGCAGTTACTGTAGATTACTGTTCATATGTGCACTGTTCACAGCTTGATTAAATTAAAGGTTAGATTAATCTAGAGAGTTTTAATCTAGAAGAACTCTAGAATTGATTCTAGGTTACGCTTGATCAGCCTGGAGGGTGCGTTGGTCAGCCTGTTAACCGTTGGTCAGCCGTGTTAGGTGGTCCCGGAGGTGGTCCCGTACCTTGGTGGTCACAACACTATTCTTGAAAATATTAGTAAAAAACTTAGTGAATTATCATCCTCTAAATCAAACATTAATGTCCTTACAGAATCCGACCCAATAGAAGAATTAAATCAAAATTTTCAAAACTGCTATACATTTATAGCAGGATCTTTAAAACAAAGTGATTGAAGCAAAATAATGTAAATGAATGAAAGAAGTAATAGAAAAGTAATTGAAAGAAAAGTAAAGTCAAGTCAAATATTTAAAGTAAAAACAATGTAATTTAATTGAATGTAAACTGAGTCAAAATAAATTGAATGTAATGAAGAAACTTACAATCTTTATTGCTTTGATAATTTGTACACGAGAGGAAACTTTCTCTCTCTCTCTCAAAGTGTTTACAAACTTAAAATTTTTGTGATCTTTTTTTTTTAGCTTTCTTCTAAACTTTTTTCTAAAACTTTTTCTAAAAACTTGATGCTTACAACGGAAGTGATCAATATTTATACTACAACAGACCGGATTTCAAAAGGATTTGAATCCGTTACATTAATACAACACAGGAAAAAGATAAAGTTGTTGATAAGTGATGAGCTGTCTTGGATACGTGTCTTGAATTATTGATGATCTGCTCAAAATGGCAGACAAACTGATAAGGCTCATTAAAAGATATCTTGAAAGTCTTGCTTGTTGTCGGGGAGCTTGACAAAATAAGTCTTGAAATTGTTGAAAATCTTTGCAAAAGCCACGTGAAAGGATTGCTTTGAAGAAGTCTTGAAGTCTTTAAATGTTTGTAGAAAATCTTGACAAATTTGCTTCTGGGCAAGAGATAAAGTTGACTGGAGAAGAATCTTGACAGCGCCTAAACTTTTGAAAAATGATGTTGAGTCATCAACCTTTATTGAATTCATAATTGATCTGGTTCTGGAACATGACAAAATAGTCATCTTCATCTTGATCGCTTGGTGATTTAGTACTGTCCGAGTCTGCTTTTTGTGATGTTGAAGATCCAATGGCCATAATAATTTTGTCCATATCTTGAGGGTTTTGACATTGAGCCAACTCAGCAAGGAGTCTTGATTTTTGAGTCAAAAATGTTGATTGTTGTTGAGGTTGACATAATCTGTGGGTGTTGAGAGAGCCACACTTGCACAGCTGGTGGACTAATATTTTGGATGGAAAAACTAGGCCACCATTTAATAAGAAATTTTCTTTGTAATTCTCGGAATTTTGGAGGAGGAGGAGTAGTGATGTGAAATTGCCAACTCATTATCCAGGCAATTAAGAAATTGCTGGAAAAAGCTAGCAAAGGTCTTCACTGTTGTTGAAATTTTTTGTAAACAAGTGATATCCTTCCAAGACCGAAGGGGAAAGATTTTTTCATTTAAACCAAAAAAAATTAAACCATTGTTGAAACCATTTTGGAAATGTTTTTGGACAAGTTTTGTCAAAAATGAAAAACCAGGAGTGTGTTGTATGAGTTAAACAGAAAGTATGAAACCAAGCTTTTTGATAATCTTTATAAGAAAATTCTTGGGGAATGAAGGATTGAGAAAATGGGCGTCTTTGATAAATTCCAGTACGCCAGTCTTGAGGTCTTAAAACCTTTTTAATTTTGCATTTTGAAAAAGCAATTCTATTGGGATCATTTCTATCAGGATTATGAGTAATTTCTATTGAATCAGTATCAACTAAAATAAATTCATAAAATGTTCTTGTTTTTAATAAATCATCAGGAATAAAATAAAAATCTGGAGGGAAAATTTTTGATAAAGTTTCTTGCATAGTTTGTCCCCAATATTCGGGTTCAACAATGCAAATTGATTGAGTTATATCTTTTTCAATGTATTGAAAAGTGGGATTAATGTCGACAGGTTTTGATGGGGAAGGTGTATAGGTTGGTGGTATGGTAAGGGCTTGTTGGTAGTTTCTTGGTGGAGATGAAGAAACAGATTCTTCATCAAGAAGAGTATACCGGTTTGGTTGGGTGATAATATTTTTCTGTTTATTGGGTTTTGATCTTGATTGTGAAGGTTTTGTTTGTGGGGTAATAGGTTGTTGAGGTGGTAGCATCGCATACGATGCCTTTGATTTTGGATCGTTTTTGGGTTTGATGGGAGTGCCCATCTTTTCCTCACTCTCACTCTTTCCTAATAAATCTCTGTCCTGTAAGGTGTTGTGATGAAAGAGACTATTAGAAGAAAAGTTTTTTGATTTTTGCATTTTATTGAAAATATAATTTTGAAACTTTTGAAATCTTAATGCAAAAAGTTGAAAACAAGTTTTTGTAATGCAAGCATCCAAAATTTTGTGATAATCGAGCCATTCTTTGGTAAGGACAATTTCTAAACTTTTTAATTTGGTAATAGTGTTTATCCTAGATATTGAAATATTTTTTAATTTACTAATATCCTTAATTAATGGTGGATTGACAAATTCAAATGTTACTTCTTGTCCTAAAATATTTGTTGTAATTCCCTTATTGGTTACACTGAAAGGGTAAATTTGAGTAATAAAAGGTGTACCTAATATAACGTCTTGATCTAAGTCTTTTGCTAAAATAAAGGTACTTTTAATACAAAAATTTTGTATACAAATATGAGCATTAGATAATTTATAATTAATGTTTAATTGTTGACCATTTGCTCCATATAATCTTTCTTTTGTCTTTTCATAATATTTTGTTGGAATTAATCTTTCTCTTATACAGTTTTGATCTACTCCAGTGTCTACTAGGGCTTGTGTAATAATATCTAATTCGTGATTAATATTGATCCTAATGTAAACATGCCATTTTTGAAATTGAATTCTTGAGATTTCATTAATAAATGCTTCTTCGGTTTCTTTTCATTCTACTTTTGAGGTTGATGGTTGTCCTATAGTTTCTTTTGAGGCTTTTAAACATAATAAATCTGTTTTGATTTCAATATTATCATTTTGCAATTCTTTAATTTGATTTTTCAGAATATTGATTTCTTCTTATAAATCACTTAAAGTAACTTGTGTGGGTTTGTCAAATCTTTTTAATATGTCTTTTAAGTTATAAGAATCTACATCTTTTTGTTTTTCTTCGGATAAAATTAATTCTTTGAGTTTTAATAAATATTCTCTTTTAATGTCTTCATCCTGAATTTTGTCAATAATATCTAATAAAAATTCTTTTGATTTGGTGATAACGTTTATTGACTTAGGTCTAGATGTTGATATCATATTTATTGATTTCATTGCACAGTAGCATGACCCCATGCAATCACAATCATCAGAATTTTGTGAGGACTCACTCATTGATTCGGAAGAATTTTCTTGGATTTGATAAATCATGTCTTCATTATCTGTATTGTAACTAGATTCTTCTTCAGAGTCTGTTTGAATAATTTTTAATAATTGTTGTTTCAATTCTGAATCTATTTCTAATTTTTTAATTTGATTTTTCATAGGACACTTAGTTGCGTAATGACCGTGTTGTTTACATTTCCAACAGGTGATAGGGTTTTTTGATATTTTCTTGTTAGAAGATTTTTTCTTTTTATAAGGTTTGTCATAAGATTTTTGTTCATATTTGTAATCTCTTTTATAATAAGGTTTTCTATATTGTTTTTGTTTTTTATCTTTTTTGTACTTAATAGAGGGGGGTAATATTTTTTCATAACCATAATGACTACAAAATCCACTTAATTCTGTTTTCTTATGTTTTAATTCATTTTTTAATTTAGCTTTTAATTTTAAATCAGTGCAAATTATTAAAGCTTCGTTATTAATAAAACTAATTAAATCTCCGTAAGTTAAGTCTTCATAAGGTATATTGCCATCGTGTTTTTTGTATAATGCATTCTTGACAGTTTGACTAAATAATCTAGGTAGACCATCTAGGAACCTTTCTTTCCAATAGGGTTTCCTCTGATGCATTCTTGTGAATACTTTTTGTAAAAACATATCTTTATACCATCTAAAATCTGCCATAGTTGGACATCTTAAGTTAGCTAATATTTCTTGTGATTTTTTCTGAAAGCTTGTTGGGTCTCCTACAAAGTATTTGGTTATTGCATAAATTAATGTGGCTACAGCATCTCCTTCTTCATGTTCATACTCTACTTGCCTAGTACCTTCTACTTTGACTTTCCTAGTCTTTTTTGTTGCGTGTAATATGTGATGTTTATGTTCTTCTGGTAAATCATTATCCCACCAATTTTTTAACATTCCAGTAAATCCTGAGACTAATATTTTTGCTATTTGATGATCAGTGTTGTCATGTGATTTATGAGCTAATGCTGCCATAGTCATTTCTTGTAAAATATTTAATATTTGATGTTCAGCTAATCCGTCTATATTCCATTCATCTATTCCTGTTCCAGTGTAGGAAGATCTTGCTAGTTGTGATATATCTTCAAATTGCATATCTGGCAAAGAAGGTCTTGGGATAATAGTTTCAAGTTTTAGGATATCTCATATTATTTCTCATTTTATTAATAGATAAGTTTTGAAAATTTTGATTTAATTCTTCTATTGGGTCGGATTCTGTAAGGACATTAATGTTTGATTTAGAGGATGATAATTCACTAAGTTTTTTACTAATATTTTCAAGAATAGTGTTGTGATTATTAAATTTAATAATTTCCTCTTTTGGGATGTCAAAGGGTTCAAAAAATGGTTTAACATATTTTTGTGAATAAATGGGTGTTAAAGTTGATGTTGAATTTCCTAAGGTTGGTGAATTTGTTGAATTTTCTACTATCTCCTTCCCGGGGGTTTTTGAAATTTTTGTAATTATGTGGGTAGTATTATCTTCTATCCTATTCATTTGTTGACTAATGATGTGGAGAATTTGATTAGAGTAATTGTTTTGATGTTGAATATTTTTAATGTCTCTTAAAGTTGGTTGCTTTTGATCATCATCAATTCTATTAATTTTCTTAAATGGTGATGCTATTATTTCTGCTTGTTGATGTTCTATTTTAATTTCTTCTAAAGGTGGATGGACAGATGTAATAGTTTTATTGGTTGTTGTTTGCCAATTTTTTGTCACATTAGTGGTAACAAAAATAGTTTTCTTTTCACTTAAATCTTGATAACATTTTCTATTTTCTAACCAATTAAAGAAATAAATATTTTGTTTTAATTTTTCTTGTGTATTGTACCATTCAGATCTAAGGGTATTTTGTTCTTCTAGACTAAATTTTGTAAAGAATATTTGTCTTTTTTCTTTATTATGATCTTGTAAGAATTCTTGTTTTAATAATTCTTTATTAATTTCAAAAAGTTTTGTTATTGTGTTGATTTGACTATAGTGTCCTAATACTTCTGATTGTGTTGGTGAACTAGGTGGACTTGATGTATTTTCATAAGCAGGTTTTGGTATAGGAGGGGAATAATTTACTCCTACTAATTTACTTGTTGAAGTTGTTAACGAAGGGCTAGGTGTTGTAATTTCTTCAATCCTAGGGTTGTGGTGATTTTTGTTAGTAATTATGGGCTGATTTTGTTCTAAAGATGTTTCTCTAAATTTTAATTTTATTGTACCGTCTGGTTCTTGTATTATTTGTTGTATCTCAGAATCATTTTGATCATGTAAAGGTTTTGGAGGGCATAATTTTTCTAATTTCCAATCTGTTTGTTTAATAATTTCATCCCAAGCTAATCTTTTTTGGTGTAAAGGTTTTATGTTTTGTTTTATCGGCTTCCATAATAACTGTGTGTCCTGGTGGGGACATCCTAATGGCTCTTGGACTTATTGTGGTATTCATAACTTTGTAATAAATCCTATATATTAATGCTACTGGTTGGGCTTTATCTTGATAAGTAAGATTAGAAGCTTTTAAATTAATAGTTAATGCGAGATGCAGGGATCATGTAATCCCTACCCGTAAAGTTTGGATAACAATCAAAATAAACGGGACCACTTTCTAAATTAAAATTTAATACTGCTAATAAAGAGTTATTGAAGTTTAAATTTCTTGCGTCTCTCAAAATTACTAATATTGGAATGTTTTGTCCTAACCTAAATTGTAAAACCCCATTCTAATAATATACATATATTCCCTTTGGTTTTGTTTATAAGGAGGGACTTTTCTGTCAAATTTTAAAGTTTGGTTAGTGACGAAAACGAAGAAATGGAAGCTGTTGGGTTTGCATGTAACAAGGGCACAAAATCTGGATGTTTTTGTAAGGAAAAGATGATGTGGCAGGGTTATATTAGAATTAAGAGAATTTGGGGGCCGTTGTAAGAAAAAAAAAATTGTTTTATATAAATTTGGGTCGCTCACCCAAATGAAGAAGAAGAAAGTGGGGAGAAGAAAACCGAGAAAAAAGAAAAGAAAGAGAGAAAGGAAGAGAGAGAAGGGAGAAAAGAAGAGAGAAAAGAAGGAAGAAGGAAGAGAGGACGTCGGCCGAAGGAGGAAGGGAAAGAAAAAGATAATGAGGGAAAGAAAGTGAGGTGAAGAGAAGGATGGTGCTTGGGGCAGCTGGGTATTTCGGGTTGAGCTGAATTTTTTTTTAGTGTGAGTGGTTTCTTTAAAACTTTTCCAAAAATCTGAACTTTTTCGATTGCTTGTTAAGTGAATGTATTATCTCATCTTTGTTTGATACAACTTATTGTTGATGACGTGGCTCTCCTTGCTTGCATGTGTTCGGTGAACATAGAAAGAGTGGTACTGCATCAGATCTGGTCTTGTGTTGCATGTCATTAGATCTTTCTTAAAAGCTTAAGACTTATGTCTGCATGTTAATGTTTTGATGAGTTTCTGGATTATATGTGAAGTTTGTGTGAGTTGCTTGTCCTCCCATGCTTCGGTTGGCTTTGGGATATATTTTATTGTAGAAGAATTGCTTTAAATTGGTTTCTTAATGATGTGTATTAGGTTGGGCAGTGTGTTGGTAAGTTGCTGGGATTTTGTTAAATAAGATAAAATATGTTATGAACAATTACGTTTGCATGCTATTTGTTGTAATGAGTAATAGTTTATAGAAAGTCTGAAATAGTAAGTCTTAAAAGTCAAAAAAAAAAAGGGTACTTCTCATTTATGATTGTATGACATTCCTTGGGATTAATGGTTTCTTTTATATATATATATTTTTGCTATAACCCCTTGTTTTGTAAGGATTAAATTATTATTTTTGGTGATCATAAAATCTGGGTTTCATAATTATATTGATAAACTT
This sequence comes from Pistacia atlantica, assembly GCA_026229545.1. Lineage (NCBI taxonomy): Eukaryota > Viridiplantae > Streptophyta > Magnoliopsida > Sapindales > Anacardiaceae > Pistacia > Pistacia atlantica. The sequence goes on along the minus strand of CM047899.1, from coordinate 31,529,676 downwards.
CCTAATTTGGTAAAGGTTTCATGGTTGTGACGTCTTTTTTTTTTGGGAAGGTAGAAATTAAAGTGAGTAATTAAAAAGGGCTAAACTGTCAGTTTTGAAAACATTTTTTTTACAGTTTTAAATTTTCACCCATGTATTGATATATTCATGTTAAAGGAAATGTTACAATTTAGAGCTTGGAAATTGGTTGAACTGCATATGAGTTGAGATTTGTGATGTCGATATGATTTCTTGGTAATATTATAAATGTGGTGAATTTGTTAGTTTTGAGAATATGTTTTAAAAACTTGCATTTTACCCCCTGTTTTCCATGAAATCTCATATGTTGGCATGAGTTATCCTTATATGAAATATTCTTATATTATTATTATTATTATTATTATTATTATTATTTTTGCTCTTGGGTTTAATTATAATTATAATGTGTTATATGAGGTTTGACTTTTAAAAGTGATATTTGCTTATGATTTGTATCAGACATATGCTAAGATCATGTGATGTTGAAGTAATTTATAATTTGGGTTATACCGTCAGTTTTTGAAACATGTTTAGAAAATTACAGTTTCACCCCTATATGCGATTTCTAAATATTATGTCATATATGTATGATTTATAAGCACTTACGAAATATGCTCTTGACTTACATGTTACTTGAGATTATGCATGAGATTGTTATGGTGCTAAAACCACCCTACGAAGTACCCATCCCCCGCCTTTGAGCTCTTATGCGATGTAGGATTCCATGGGTATTGAGATATTTGGTCTTCGAGCTGCGCATGCGTATTGAGATATTTAGTGCTCGCCCGGGCGTTGAGTTTGTCCGCCAGGTATTGAGATGGTTTTCTTGAGCTCGCCCGCGCGATGATAGATCTTGCCGGGTATTGAGATGTATTTCCCACTCGCTGTGTGTGGGATGCCCACCAGTATCGAGATTTTTCCCAGGGTACTAGTTGTGGTGAGAACCTTTAGTATCGGGCCATCGTTCAAACAGGATATCGCTTTAAAGTTTTCGATACCATCACACATTTTCAGTCGCTTAATAGCTTGATTTTAGATCGATGGATAGTTTGCATTAGTTATATGAAACAGTTGATGTTGTAGCATGATTTATAGAAAACATCGTCTTTAGAAGCATAAGCATTTACAGCTATTCTTTAAGTTCTCATAAAAGAATTTTTAGCATTTAGTGATGAGCTAGGATTCAGAAATTGTTGTCAGTTTAATTGATCAGATTATAATACTTAGAACAATTAGAAATGAGTTATGCATGCATACATGGATGATTAGCTGCCACCATAGAAGAATGTTCAATGGAATCATGTTGTTTTTCTGTATTTTATAAGAACCATTGCATGCCACTTTTGTTTGACGAATATTTTGCAAACTCCCCCCTTTCCCCACTCACTGAGTATTTCAGCTCACCCCTTTTTAAATGTTTTCCCCCCCACCAGGACCTTCCGGAGATCGTGCCGAGCAGTGAGTCTCCGCTCAGGGTTGTGCCACGTGTTGACATCTTTTATGTGGGTTTTATATTTATGTCGCATTGTAAAATTTGGACTTTCGTTTCAAGAACTCGTGTTTTCCTTCATGTATTTCCTTTTGTTACATATTTTGGAATGTGTAGTATAAGTGGAAAACCTGATACCATAAGTTTCCCTAACTCTTTTCTTTTGTAAAACGAAAGATGATGCATGTCTTTTTTTTGAGATGTTGGAAATGGAAATACTATGATGTTATTCAGGAAAAGTATGTCTTTAAACAGGTTTCACAGTTTTTCTACATGGCACGTCTCGGGTATCCGAGTCTTGTGGGAGCGCCCGGATCCTACGGGATGAGGAAATTCGGGACGGGTTGTGTCATAAATAATGGTTTTACTGCTACTTGTACTAATCCTATGTGTAAAAATTTATAGTTGTTTTGTCTATGTCTGTGTATTGCTTCTTCAGAAAGAAGTTGAATTTCTTCAACCTTTTCTTCGGTTATCATTATTGTATCTTCTGTTGTTTTAATAGAGTAATCTGACATAAATTCAAAACTACCTATTTGATATATTGTGTCTTTTTTTACTGGTGGTATGTTCCAGTTATGTAAGTGTTGATCTATTTTTGCCATATTAATCTCTTGAGTGTTAATAGATTTCATTAATTCTTGATTATTATTTGTGTTTTGTTGTTGATTATTAATTCTAATAGCGTTACTGTTATTACTATCATCGCGCTTACTGCTACTTCCTAATCTCCTTAAGAAATTAGACATCTCTAAAATAATTCTAACCTAAAAGTTCTAGTTTCTTTCCTAGATCACGGGACCACCAAGGTACGGGACCACCTCTAGGACCACCTAACACGGCTGACCAATAGTTAACAGGCTGACCAACGCACCCTCCAGGCTGACCAAGCATAACCTAGAATCAATTCTAGAGTTCTTCTAGATTAAAACTCTCTAGATTAATCTAACCCTTAATTTAATCAAGCTGTGAATAGTGCACAGATGAACAGTAATCTACAGTAAACTGCTACAGTACATGAACAGTAATAGTGAACAGTGATGAACAATAATATCTTGTGAACAGTAATATGCTACAGTACTACGTTATGGGTGTTGTTTTGTGCGGTTTTTAATTAGACCAAGTAATGATAACCGTATCTTCTATCCTATTCATTTGTTGACTAATGGTGTGGAGAATTTGATTAGAGTAATTGTTTTGATGTTGAATATTTTTAATGTCTCTTAAAGTTGGTTGCTTTTGATCATCATCAATTCTATTAATTTTCTTAAATGGTGATGCTATTATTTCTGCTTGTTGATGTTCTATTTTAATTTCTTCTAAAGGTGGATGGATAGATGTAATAGTTTTATTGGTTGTTGTTTGCCAATTTTTTGTATCTCCTTCCCGGGGGTTTTTGAAATTTTTGTAATTATGTGGGTAGTATTATCTTCTATCCTATTCATTTGTTGACTAATGGTGTGGAGAATTTGATTAGAGTAATTGTTTTGATGTTGAATATTTTTAATGTCTCTTAAAGTTGGTTGCTTTTGATCATCATCAATTCTATTAATTTTCTTAAATGGTGATGCTATTATTTCTGCTTGTTGATGTTCTATTTTAATTTCTTCTAAAGGTGGATGGACAGATGTAATAGTTTTATTGGTTGTTGTTTGCCAATTTTTTGTCGCATTAGTGGTAACAAAAATAGTTTTCTTTTCACTTAAATCTTGATAACATTTTCTATTTTCTAACCAACTAATTAAATAAATATACTAATACAATTATACTTATTATATCTAAATTACACCATATTAAAAACTTTAATATATTATAATACATTAATATTAAAATTTTGATTAATTAAGTGAATAATTAGAATTATGATCAAATTAAAAGTGTTTTACATTTTTAATGTTATTAAAAGAATTATTTTTGAATAAAATTGTATATTTGATTGAATAATAATACATTTAGTTATTTATTTCAATTATTAAGTTCTAAGTATATCTATAATAAATTAGTAATTAATTAATTATATATGATAAATTGATAAACATTAATAAATTTAATTACTAGTTAAATATCATACTTAATCAATTATAACATTACATTATAGTTAAATGCTTACTTAATTAATTATAATTTTATAACATTACTTAATTGATTTATAGTATAATTAATTATAACATTACATTAATTGATTACTACTTAATTAATTGACTTATAAGTTATAACATTTAGTATATTACTTAATTAAATAATTAGAAATTTAATTAATTATAGTATTACATTATAGAATTATAATATAATTACTTAATCAATTATAACATTTCATTATAAACATTAGTACAAACTTAATTAAATGATTAAAATTTTAATTAATTATAATATTACATTAAAGATTTATAGTACGATTACTTAATAGTTAATTCACTATAACATTATATTATAGTATGATTACATAATTAATTATAACATTACATAATTAAATGATTACTTAATTGATTATAACATTATATTATAAATATTAGTAATTACTAATTTACTACATAAACATTAGCATAATACTTAATTAAATGATTGAAAATTTAATTAATTATAACATTACATTATAAATTTATAGTATGATTACGTAATTAATTGTAACATTACATTATAATTAAATGATTACTTAATTAATTATAATATTCTATTATAAACAAATTAATTATAATATTATATTAAAGACTTATAGTATGATTATTTAATCATTGTAACATTTTAATATTTTATTATAGTATGATTAGTTAATTACATAATTAATTATAACATTACATAATTAGATAATTATTTAATTAATTATGACATTATATTATAAACAAATGATTACTAATGTTTATAATGTGATGTTTTAAATTTATAACTAATTAATTAACAATTTAACTATGTAATACTATAATTAATTAAGTGATCATAATATAATATAATTTAATAATATTATAATTTAATTAAGTAATTATTTAACTATAATGTAATATTTAATTAATTATAAATGATTAGAAATTTAATTAATTATAACATTACATTATAAATTTATAGTACGATTACTTAATTAATTGTAACATTATATTATAATTAAATGATTACTTAATTAATTATAACATTTTAATATTTCATTATAGTATGATTAGTTAATTACATAATTAATTATAACATTACATAATTAGATGATTATTTAATTGATTATGACATTATATTATAAACAAATGATTACTTAAGTAAATGATTAGAAATTTAATTAATTAAATATTACATTATAGTTAAATAATTACTTAATTAAATTATAATATTATTACATTACATTATATTATGATCACTTAATTAATTATAGTATTACATAGTTAAATGGTTAATTAATTAGTTATAAATTTAAAACATCACATTATAAACATTAATAATTTACTACATTATTATTTATTACATTACATAATTAAATGATTAAAATTTTAGTTAAATGTAGCATAACATTAAAGATCTATAATCTGATTACTTAATTCACTATAACATTACATTATAGTGTGATCACATAATTAATTATAACATTACATAATTAAATAATTACTTAATTGATTATAAGTTATGGTATTATGTTTTAAACATTAATAATTAATAATTTACTTCATAAACATTAGCACAATACTTAATTAAACGATTAGAAATTTAATTAATTATAACATTGCCTTATAAACATTTCATTATAAACATTAATTAAGTATTATATTATAGTTAAATAATTACTTAATTAAATTATAACATTATTATATTACATTATATTATGATTACTTACTTAATTATAGCATTACATAGTCAAATGATTACATAATTAGTTATGAATTTATAACATTATACTGTAAACATTAGTAATTTACTATATTATTATATTACTTAATTAAACGATTAAAAATTTAATTAATTATAACATTACCTTATATATTTATAATATGATTACTTAATCAATTATAACATTCTATTATAAACATTAGTATATTAATTAAATAATTAGAAATTTAATTAATTATAATATTAAATTATAGTTTTATAGTATGATTACTTAATTCATTATAACATTACATTATACTATTATAGTATGATCATATAATTAATATAACATTACATAATTAAATGATTACTTAATTGATTATGACATTATATTATAAACATTAATAATTTACTAATTTACACAAAACTTAATTAAATGATTAGAATTTTATTAATTATAACATTACATTATAAACTTATGGTATGATTACTTAATTAATTATAACATTCTATTATAAACAATATTACAATACTTAATTAAATGATTAACAATTTAATTAATTATAATATTACATTATAATTAGATAGTATATTACTTAATTAATTATAGCCTTACAATTTACATTGTAGTATGATCATTTAATTAATTATAACATTACAATTAAATGATTATTTATTTACTTAATTAATTATGACATTACATTATAAACATTAAATATAAGCAATTAATTAAATTATTAGAATTTTAATTGATTATAACATTACATTATTGTTAAATAACTACTTAAATAATTATAAGTATTTATAACATTACATTATAGTATGATCGCTTAATTAATTATAACATTGCATTATGATTTAATAATTACTTAATTAATTACCACATTATTATATTACATTATAAACATTACTAATTTATAATATTAAATTTACTAAATTATATTTAGTATATTATAAATACCCAATTGGCCAATTATAACATTGAATTAATAAAATTTATAAACATTAACAATTTATTAATTTATCAAATAGACCCCTGGCAATGTTAGAAATTAGTATAAATAATGGCGTATCTTGTAATTTTACATTTACAATCAAAGCAAAATACTCAATTCGATTAGGGTATCTCAAATTGACAAATTCTCTCCTTCTCCATTCTCTCTACGACTCTGTTGTCTTCTTCTCCGTGTTGTCTACTTTTCTGGTTCTTCTCCATTCTCAAATTGAATGATTTTGGTGAAATTATTTGATGTGAATTGTGACGAATAATTGTTTGTGTTTTAGTTTTGATTGACAAATTTTATGTGAATTGTGATGAATTGATTGAATTCAAAGTGTTGCTTAGAGATTACATGTTATGAGTTACATTGGACACAAATGAACGAATAATCAAAATTTGTTAGGGGTGTATTTGTAAACTTTTAAGGCATTTTTGTCATTTTTTAAACTAATAGGGGGTAATTGATTTTTTACAGGGTACCCGGGAAAGGAACCGGAACCTGTATTTTAGGTTCCGGTTCCTTGAATTGAAGAACTGCCTTTGTGCGGTTCCAGCCTCGGTTCCTTTTTTGGGGAACTCGCACTGTGCGGCTTGCATTGCTTGCGTTCTTTTCCCTCGAAAAATATAGGGTACCTAGAACCGCTTACCCCTAATAGTTAAGCATGATTCAACCCTAAAATAAACTAAAATGAAATGAGCAATACACATACCTAAAACTGATAAAACAGAAAACGAAACTAATTATGGGACCTTGATAAGTGAAGCTTCAACAATTTCAGTCTTCAAAAGTTTTAAGAACGAATAACATAGAGAAAGTGAAAGAGAGAATGAGAGAATAAAGAATTTTAGGGATAAAATCATAAAAAACATTTACACATAAAAATGAGTGGAGAAAGTTTTAAACTTTTAATATGTTGTACGCGTAGAATATGTATATTAATGGTAAGTTTTTGATGAGTCTATATATATATAATATTTCTCATTTTTTTTTTTTAAATTTGAAGATATATATATATATATTTTATAAGCCTATATAAATAATATTTTTTTTTTTTTTAAATGTGAGGGTAGGCCTACCCTCTAGAAGTGGGTCCGCCCGCCTATGACAATATGCGTTGATGTAATGGCTTAAGTGTGTTTTATGTTACGTATTTGGCATGAGAGAACTGGTAGGGCTTTTGGAATATGGAAGTTTTGATATGAAACTCAATGTTGAGTTTGCTTTGAGAATCTTATTTCCACCATTGTAAGCTCTAAGGGTGAGCACGGGTAGCGGGTAGAAGCCGGAGGCAAGAGGTAAGGCAGGAATCAGGCCGAAGGCCAGGAACCTACCCGAGCACGCTGTGGGTAGGGTAGGTTCCAGTTCCAATTCCAATTCCAACCCCCAACCGCTCGTGCGGTTCAGGTTCCGATTCTTGCATGTAGAAAGCCAGAGGCAGGAATGGCCAGGAAGGTCGGTGGAACCTAGGAAAAAAGGGTACCTAGTTTGGAACTGTGGAAAACACCTAGTTTGGAACCTGTTTTGGAACCTGTTTGGAACCTGTTTTGGAACCTATTTTTAGAACCTGTTTAAAACCTATTTTGGAACCTGCTTAGAACCTATTTTGAAACCTGGACTATAATGAAATATTTGTGAAATGTAAATAATAGGGGAGTTTCATTATTTTACATATAAAAAAAATTTAAAATAGAAAAAGTTAAATTTTTAGAATAACCTAATTAAATAAATATATGAATACAATTATACTTATTACATATAAATTACACCATATTAAAAGTTTTAATATATTATAATACATTAATATTAAAGTTTTGATTAATTAAGTGAATAATTGGAATTATGATCCAATTAAAAGTGTTTTACATTTTTTAATGTTATTAAAAGAATTATTTTTGAATAAAATAGTACATTTGATTGAGTAATAATATATTTAGTTATTTACTTCAATTATCAAGTTCTAAGTATATCTATAATAAATTAGTAATTAATTAATTATATATGATAAATTGATAAACATTAATAAATTTAATTACTAGTTAAATATCATACTTAATCAATTATAACATTACATTATAGTTAAATGGTTACTTAATTAATTATAATTTTATAACATTACTTAATTAATTTATAGTATAATTAATTATAGCATTACATTAATTGATTACTACTTAATTAATTGACTTATAAGTTATAACATAATTAAATAGTTAATTAATTGACTTATAATTAGAAATTTAATTAATTATAGCATTACGTTATAGATTTATAGTATAATTACTTAATCAATTATAACATTTTATTATAAATATTAGTACAAACTTAATTAAATGATTAAAAATTTAATTAATTATAATATTACATTAAAAATTTATAGTATGATTACTTAATAGTTAATTCACTATAACATTACATTATAGTATGATTATATAATTAATTATAACATTACATAATTAAATAATTACTTAATTGATTATGTCATTATATTATAAATATTAGTAATTACTAATTTACTACATAAACATTAACATAATACTTAATTAAATGATAAGAAATTTAATTAATCATAATATTTCATTATAAACATTAATTAAGCATTACATTATAGTTAAATAATTACTTAATTAAATTATAATATTATTATATTACATTATATATTATGATCACTTACTTAATTATAGCATTATATAGTTAAATGATTACATAATTACATAATTAGTTATTAATTTATAACATTATATTATAAACATTAGTAATTTACTAATTTATTATATTATTACATTACTTAATTAAACGATTAAAAATTTAATTAATTATAAGATTACTTTATATATTTATAAGATGATTACTTAATCAATTATAACATTCCATTATAAACATTAGTATATTAATCAAATGATTTAAAATTTAATTAATTATAATATTAAATTATAGATTTATAATATGATTACTTAATTTATTATAACATTACATTATACTATTATAGTATGATCATATAATTAATATAACATTACATAATTAAATGATTACTTAATTGATTATGAGTTATGATATTATATTTTAAACATTAATAATTACTAATTTACTACATAAACATTAGCACAATACTTAATTAAATGATAAGAAATTTAATTAATTATAACATTACCTTATAAACATTTCATTATAAACATTAATTAAACATTACATTATAGTTAAATAATTACTCAATTAAATTATAATATTATAATATTACATTATATATTATGATCACTTACCTAATTATAGCATTACATAGTTAAATGATTACATAATTACTTAATTAGTTATGAATTTATAACATTATATTATAAACATTAATAACTTACTAATTTATTACATTACTTAATTAAACGATTAAAAATTTAATTAATTATAACATTACCTTGTATATTTATAATATAATTACTTAATCAATTATAACATTTCATTATAAACATTAGTATATTAATCAAATGATTTGAAATTTAATTAATTATAATATTAAATTATAGATTTATAGTATGATTACTTAATTCATTATAACATTACATTATATTATTATAGTAACATCTTGGCTTCTCAAACAAACAATACTTTTGAAGAACTATGTTCAAAAGCACATGATCTGGAAGCCTAGATTTTGAGAGAGAAAGGGAAGAAGGAAGAGGGTAAGGTTGGAACGTCTTCTACGATTGCAATGGTGGAGACAAACAAAGCCAATAAAGCACCTATATTGCTAAAAGCGCAGGCAAAAGGAAAAGATCATATAATTAATATAACATTACATAATTAAATGATTACTTAATTGATTATGAGTTATGATATTATGTTTTAAACATTAGTAATTACTAATTTACTACATAAACATTAGAACAATATTTAATTAAATGATAAAAAATTTAATTAATTATAACATTACCTTATAAACATTAATTAAACATTACATTATAGTTAAATAATTACTCAGTTAAATTATAATATTATTATATTACATTATATATTATGATCACTTACTTAACTATATCATTACATAGCTAAATAATTACATAATTACATAATTAGTTATGAATTTATAACATTACATTATAAACATTAGTAATTTATTAATTTACTATATTATTACATTACTTAATTAAACGATTAAAAATTTAATTAATTATAACATTACCTTATATATTTATAATATAATTACTTAATCAATTATAACATTCCATTATAAACATTAGTATATTAATCAAATGATTTAAAATTTAATTAATTATAATATTAAATTATAGATTTATAATATGATTACTTAATTCATTATAACATTACATTATACTATTATAGTATGATCATATAATTAATATAACATTACATAATTAAATGATTGCTTAATTAATTATGAGTTATGATATTATATTTTAAACATTAGTAATTACTAATTTACTACATAAACATTAGCACAATATTTAATTAAATGATAAAAAATTTAATTAATTATAACATTACCTTATAAACATTAATTAAACATTACATTATAGTTAAATAATTACTCAATTAAATTATAATATTATAATATTATATTATATATTATGATCACTTACTTAATTATAGCATTACATAGTTAAATGATTACATAATTACTTAATTAGTTATGAATTTATAACATTACATTATAAACATTAGTAATTTACTAATTTACTATATTATTACATTACTTAATTAAACGATTAAAAATTTAATTAATTATAACATTACCTTATATATTTATAATATGATTACTTAATCAATTATAACATTCCATTATAAACATTGGTATATTAATCAAATGATTTGAAATTTAATTAATTATAATATTAAATTATAGATTTATAGTATGATTACTTAATTCATTATAATATTACATTATACTATTATAGTATGATCATATAATTAATATAATATTACATAATTAAATGATTACTTAATTGATTATGAGTTATGATATTATGTTTTAAACATTAGTAATTACTAATTTACTACATAAACATTAGCACAATATTTAATTAAATGATAAGAAATTTAATTTATTATAACATTACCTTATAAACATTTCATTATAAACATTAATTAAGCATTACATTATAGTTAAATAATTACTCAATTAAATTATAATATTATTATATTACATTATATTATGATCACTTACTTAATTATAGCATTATATAGTTAAATGATTACATAATTACTTAATTAGTTATGAATTTATAACATTACATTATAAACATTAGTAATTTACTATACTATTACATTACTTAATTAAACAATTAAAAATTTAATTAATTATAACATTACTTTATATATTTGTAATATGATTACTTAATCAATTATAACATTCCATTATAAACATTAGTATATTAATTAAATGATTTGAAATTTAATTAATTATAATATTAAATTATAGATTTATAGTATGATTACTTAATTTATTATAACATTACATTATACTATTATAGTATGATCATATAATTAATATAACATTACATAATTAAATGCTTACTTAATTGATTATGATATTATATTATAAACATTAGTAATTTACTAATTTACACAATACTTAATCAAATTATTATAACATTATATTATAAATTTATGGTATGATTATTTAATTAATTATAACATTCTATTATAAACAATATTACAATACTTAATTAAATGATTAACAATTCAAGTGTTGCTTAGAGATTACAGGTTATGAGTTACATTGGACACAAATGAATGAATAATGAAAATTTGTTAGGGGTGTATTTGTAAACTTATAAGGTGTTTTTGTTATTTTTTAAACTAATAGGGGGTAATTGATTTTTTACAGGGTACCTTGGAAAGGAACCGGAACCTGCATTTTAGGTTCCGGTTCCTTGAATTGAAGAACTTGCACTGTGCGGTTTCGGTTCCGGTTCCGGTTCCGGTTCCCAAAATGCAGACTACCGCTCACCCCTAGTAAGCTCCGATGTATTCCATACACAAGGATCTATTTTGAGCTTCATTGATTTATTGAACTTTAGGAACTTATGTCTCCTGCTTTTTTAGACTTCCTTTTATTTGTGCTTTTCTTGAGTAACACTGTTCATTACTGGCAAATTTTGTTCCGAACTATAATGGAGAACAAAAAGAGCCATTATTTCTGCCTGCTCGACTCCCAAATCTATTATTGAATGGTTCTTTTGGGATTGCGGTAACTTAATCTAACTATTTTTTCCTTAGTTATACATTTTGTTCGATTTTCATCGTTCATGTTGCTTTCTCTCATGAACAATGTTTATTGGAGGTATGAGTAAAATTCTTTGATGTCCAATCATTTTATGTTTTATAGGATGACATGAGAACCGACGTTCATGATTATCTTGAAGAGTATATAGACACAGTCAATGCGGTAATTTATAATAAAAAAGGCAAAGTAAGTTCTCAAGGTCTTTTTCATTGCTTGCTTCCATTGATAATAATAGAAATTGATGTTAGATTTTATTTAGTATGGTGGGAATTATTCCTTTTTTTTTCTTATGCATGTATTGATCATTAGTGTTGTGTGAAATGCAATTTAATTTGGGTGGGAGTTTTAAAGATATGAAGGGAGGATTATGCGGTATCTCTATCGACGCCTCGTCCGCTTTATACATGCAACTTCTTCTTGATATTTAGTAATATACATTCTTAGTTTCCTAGAGAGAGAGAAAGAGAGAGAGAGAGTTTTTAATCCTGAATAGATTTTTTTGTCATGGTGGATAGTCTATCCCTAGTTTGGTTGTTGAAGTATTGTCAAGTTTAATAAGCCTTTGACAATATGAATTGTATGTAATGGCTTAAGTGTGTTTCATGTTGTGTATTTGGCATTAGAGAAATGGTAGGGCTTTTGGAATATGCAAGTGTTGATATGAAACTCAATGTTGAGTTTGCTTTGAGAATCTTATTTCCACCATTTTAAGCTTCGATGTATTCCATACACAAGGATCTATTTTTGAGCTTCATTGATTTATTGAACTTTAGGAACTTATGTGTTAAAGGTGAAGTCAGAAACGCTGCGTTTTTGGCTTGCACCTTTAGTGATCTTTAATTAGAGGATGATCCAAGGGCTCTAAGTGCGCCACCTGTCCAACTATATACAAAAAACATTTATCCCTCACGAATCAGATCTGAAGCAAATCTCTTTTGCATTTTTCTTCTCTGTAAGGGCTGAGTTCTTGCGAAACCATTCTTCTTGATTGCTTTATGCTAAGTTGTGATCAAGTGATCACATATTGGGGGTTTTAGTTTAATCTCTGTAAAGAAGTGCCAGGTTGAGTATTTCTTTGTGATAGTTTGCAGTTGTGTATCAAGAGAGTGTTATGAGATCTGTTGAGAGGAGTTGATTCTTGTTTGTATAAACTGAACAAAGGTTAAATCTAGTGCAGGGAGCCCCTCAATTTGTGGAGCTCAACGTGGATGTAGACTATTCTTTAAAGGATAGTTGAACCACGGTAAAATTCTTATGTTGTGGTTTATTGTTGTGATTGATTTTGTGTTTAGATTGTTGTGGATGAGTAGATTGATTTAGGCTGGGATTATAACAGTGGTATCAGAGCCGATTAGTTGATTTTGTTAAATCTTGGAAGTCTAGGGTTTCATGATCTTGAAAGAATTAGTTCGTCCGTGACTTGGCAAATGTTAAAGAGTTCTTGATCCATCGTTTCCTAACAACCTAGGGCATTTTCGACCTTTAGGGATTAGCAATCAAAGAGGTTCTTGAATTCTTAGGGTTTGTCAAATTTGGGGCTTTCTTGATCTGTTACCGTTTTTGGTACTCTAGATTAGTTACGTTTCCTAGCCAGTAGTCAATTGTTAGAATATCAAACAATCTTGGGTAAAACACCAGGGTTTCTTGAAATCTTTTGAAACCAGTACCAAACAAAAATTTCTCCATGACTACTACATGCATGGAGATTACCCAATATGATGGGAAAATAGACTTCAACCGTTGGAAGAAGAAAAGGAAGGCATTACTCTCACATAATAAGGTTGCTATTGCATTGGAGAAGGATGCAATGAAGTAGCCAGAAGAGAAGTTGAAGAAGAAGGCAGAGATTGACAAGGAAGCTCACAACCTCATTGTGATGAACCTGTTAGACAACGTCCTCAGAAAGGTAGACGGTATGGACACACCATTGACGTTATGGGGTAAACTCGAATCCCTCTATGCTTTATAATCTGCTCCAAACTTAGCTTTCTTAAAGGGTGCTTTATTTGCATATAAAATGGAGAGTTCTAAGTTAATAGAGGATAATTTGGATGAATTTTTAAAAATGACCATAATATTGAAATGGAGTGACCAAAAACTAGGAGATACTAGTCTGGCCATAATTTTGCTTAATTCTTTGAGTGAGGATTATCAGATAGTTAAAAATGCCCTACAATATAGTGGAGCTGTTCCCAGTCTTGATTTAATCATTGATGGGTTAAAAGCTAGGGAGTTAGAACTGAAAGTCCAGAAATGTAATGGGAGTAATCTGTTTGTGAAGGGTAGATCAGATTCAGGTCAGTCAGGAAGTAGTGCTCAAAAAGTGACTAATGCTAAGAATAGAAAGAAAGGGAAGGGTTTTAATAAAAACAAGTCTGAAATTAGGAAGTGTTTTCATTGTAACAAGCTAGGACACCTAAAGAAGAACTGTTATGATTGGATTAGAAAACAGAAGCATGTTAACATTGAAAGTAACCTAGCTTCTAATAGTGGCAGCATAAATGAAACTGAAGTTCTCACTGTATCCAAAACTGATCAGGTTCATGAGTGGGTTCTAGACTCAGGATGTTCATTCCATATGAGCCTTAATAAAGAGTGTTTCCAAAATTTTGAAACTGATGAACATGAAACTGTATATATGGCGAATAATAATGCATGTAGAGTTTAGGGGGTGGGTAGTATAACTCTGAAATTGAATGATGGTAGGTTGGTAATGCTAACTAGGGTTAGATACATCCCTGAACTCAAACGAAACTTAATCTCCCTAGGTACCCTAGATGAATCTGGCTACTGCTATAAGGCTGAGAATGGTTGTTTGAATGTTTATAGGAATAACAGTATAGTCTTAAAGGTTATAAAAAGGAATGGCTTGTATATACTATGTGGACAGCATTGCACTGAGAATCCTAACATTGCACTTGTTTCTACAAAGCCTAATGTAACTGAAAAGTGGCATCTAAGGATGGGCCACATGAGCCAAAAGGGAATGAACATCCTCTGGGAACAGGGGCTGTTTGGTAAAGATAACATAACCAGCCTTGACTTTTGTGAAAACTGTGTTTTGGGTAAACAACATAGGGTGAACTTCACCAAAGGGACTCACCTAGCTAACAATTGCTTAGAATATCTACACGCTGATTTGTGGGGACCTGAAAAAATCAAATCACATGGGGGAAATAGCTATTTTCTTTCAATTGTAGATGATTACAGTAGAAAGGTTTGGCTTTATCTTCTTAAAACCAAGGATGAGGCCCTAGTTAAGTTTAAGAGCTGGAAATTGTTAGTAGAAAACCAAACAGATAGGAAGGTCAAAACCCTTAGGACTGACAATGGCCTGGAATTCTGTAACATTGAGTTTGATAAATTCTGCACTAATCAAGGTATTTTGAGGCATAGAACTATAAGAAAAACCCCTCAACAAAATGGAGTTGCTGAGAGGATGAATAGAACTTTACTAGAGAAGGTGAGGTACCTTTTGTTCACTTTTGGGTTACCAAAAACATTTTGGGGAGAAACTTTAGCCACAGCAACTTATCTAGTAAATAGAAGCCCTTCTAGTGCCATAGAATTCATGTGTCCTGAGGAGAAATGGTTAGGAAGGAAGCCAAACCTGAATCACTTAAGAATATTTGGGTGTGCAGCATATGCACACACAGTTGAAGGGAAGTTAGAACCTAGATCAATTAGGTGTGTCTTCCTAGGATACCAAAAGAGGACAAAGGGCTATAGGTTGTGGGATAGAGAATCCCCAGGGGTAAAAGTAATTGTGAGTAGGGATGTGGTGTTCAATGAAATGGTATTCCCTTGTATATCCACTAATACTGATGCAGGTACAATGAGCAATATAAATCAGCATCCCACTCAACCAGGGACTACACAGATTAAGGTGGAGTCATCAAGACATCACCTTGAGCTGTTCCAACATGATGAGGAACCTGAACAAGACACTGCCCAACCTGCCCAACTTGTTCAACCTGATCAAGCAACTAAAGAAGAAGAAGGGGATTTGAAGGAATCTGAACCCCGAAGAACCCTGTCCCTGAATGCTCGAATCAAGCAAGATGAAGACCCCGAACCCAGAAGACTGTCCCAATATCGGTTGGCAAGGGGACAGGACCGAAGAAGAGGTAAGGCCACCGCTAGGTACTCTTATGCGATTTAATTTACTTGCTCTTCTTGTAGGTACAGAAGTACAGAGGATAGAACCAAAGACTTATGAAGAGGCAATAAGGTCCAAAGAGAAAGAAAAGTGGCCGGCAGCAATGAATGAGGAAATGGAATCCTTAAAGGTAAACAGCACGTGGTCTTTGGTCCCCAAACCCAAAGATCACAAATTAGTAGAGTGCAAATGGCTCTTCAAGGTGAAAGAAGGTATGACTCCCTCTGAACCCTTTAGATATAAGGCCTGTTTAGTTGCTAAGGGGTATACATAAAGGGAAGGGGTAGATTTCAATAAGATTTTCTCACCCGTGGTTAAGTTTAAAACCATTAGGATAATGTTATCCATACTAGCATACCATGACCTAGAATTAGAACAACTAGATGTGAAAACTGCATTCTTACATGGTGAGTTAGAAGAAAAAATATTCATGAGATAGCCCACTAGTTTCATAGATAAACAACTACCTAATCATGTTTGTATGTTGCATAAGTCTTTGTATGGCCTCAAACAATCACTTAGGCATTGGTACAAGAGGTTTGACTCCTTTATGTTGAGTATTGGGTTCTCTAGGAGCAAATATGATAGTTGTTTTTATTTTGCCTCTATTGATAAAATGCCTATATATCTACTGCTATATGTAGATGATATGCTTTTAATAAGTAAATCTGCATCAAAGATAACAGAGTTGAAATCAAAACTAAATTCAGAATTTGCCATGAAAGATTTAGGGTGTGCTAGGAAGATTCTAGGGATGGTTATTGAAAGGAATAGAAAAAACCATGAATTAAGGATCCAGCAGTGTTCTTACCTACAAAAACTAGTCCTGAAATTTGGAATGTCAAATTCTAAACCTGTGAACCTACCACTAGCAAGCCACTTCATACTAAGCAGGTTACAATGTCCCAAATCTGACCCTGAGCTAATTAAAATGGAAAATGTGCCTTACTCTAACACAATAGGGTCTATAATGTATGCTATGATAAGCACAAGACCAGATCTTTCTTTTGCTATTTCATTACTCAGTCGTTTTATGTCTAACCCTGGGATTGAACATTGGAATGCAATGAAATGGTTGCTTAGATATATTAATGGCTCTTTGTATGTGGGATTGAATTATTGTAAAAGAAATTCTACACTTGATCTGGTTGGCTTTGTAGATTCTGATTTTGCAGGGGACAAGGACACAAGGAAGTCTACTACTTCCTATTGTTTTACCTTGGGAGGTAATTGTGTCAGTTGGAAGTCACAATTGCAACCATTGGTAGCCTTGTCAACCATAGAGGCAGAATATGTGGCTATGACGGATGTGTTCAAGGAAGCTGTATGGCTGCAAGGAATTTTGAAGGAGGCAAGTCTACTGGACAGTATGGCAATCATTTATTCAGATAGTTAGAGTGCCATACACTTAAGCAAAAATCCAGTCTACCATGAGAGAACCAAACATGTTGATGTCAAGTTACATTTCGTTAGAGACTTAATTGCAAAGGGCATGATAGAACTGAAGAAGATTTCAACTGAAGACAACCCTGCAGACATGGGAACAAAAGTGGTTATTGTGGCAAAATTCAAGCATTGCTTGAATTTGCTACACAATGAGTGAAAGGGTTAGAAGAGCTAAGAAGCAATTGTGGGAAAGTTCTCTGCACTAGAATAGGTTTATGTGTTACTTCTGAAGACTGACTTCAAGGTGGAGATTGTTAAAGGTGAAGTCAGAAACGCTACGTTTTTGGCTTGCACCTTTAGTGACCTTTAATTAGAGGATGATCCAAGGGCTCTAAGTGTGCCACCTGTCCAACTATATACAAAAAGCATTTATCCCTCACGAATCAGATCTGAAGCAAATCTTTTTTGCGTTTTTCTTCTCTGTAACGGTTGAGTTCTTGCGAAACCATTCTTCTTGATTGCTTTATGCTGAGTTGTGATCAAGTGATCATATATTGGGGGTTTTAGTTTAATCTCTATAAAGAAGTGCCAGGTTGAGTATTTCTTTGTGATAGTTTGCAGTTGTGTATCAAGAGAGTGTTGTGAGATCTATTGAGAGGAGTTGATTCTTGTTTGTATAAACTGAACAAAGTTTAAATCTAGTGCAGGGAACCCCTCAATTTGTGGAGCTCAACGTGGATGTAGACTATTCTTTAAAGGATAGTTGAACCACGGTAAAATTCTTGTGTTGTGGTTTATTGTTGTGATTGATTGTGTGTTTAGATTGTTGTGGATGAGTAGATTGATTTAGGCTGGGATTATAACATTATGTCTCCTACTTTTTTCAACTTCCTTTCATTTGTGCTTTTTTTTGAATAACACTATTCGTTGCAGGTAAAAAATATTTGAAAATATTATGTTCAACCAAAAGAGCCATCATTTCTGCTTGCTCGACTCCCAAATTTGTTATTGAATGGTTTTTCTTCAATTGCGGTGACTTAATCTGACTATTTGTTCTTGAGTTGTACATTTTGTTCAATAGTCATTGTTCCTGCTGCTTTCTCTAATGAGCAGTTTTTATTTCAGGTATGAGTAAATTTTTTTTTATGTTTTACAGGATGGCATGACAACCAACATTCCTCCTCATAATCTTGGAGAGTTGGTAGATATGCTGTGTGTTATTACATAATCCAGAAGCCACAGTAAGTTCCCAAGGTTTTGCTTTGGCTTATTTTATTTTTACTGGTATTAATAGTTGTAATTGTCGGAAATCAGTGATAAAGAATTTGATTTTATAAAGAATCTAGGAGTATCTAGAATTTAAATTTAAATTTAAACTTAAAATAAAGATAATCCTAGCTAAGGTTATCCGTAGGTAACCTGTTTTTCCTATAACTAGAGAGATGTAACATATGCCTACTGTGATGAATTAATAAAAATAAGTAGCCTGTTCTATTCTTTCAGTAATAAATGTTGGTTTTCACATTATTCCGCTCTCTATTAGTTGCCAAAATTGCTGGAATTCATGCCTGGACCTGATTTTCCAACTGGAGGACTCATTATGAGAAACCCTGGGTAATTTATATTCTTTATGCTTTTGTTAATTTATTTTATTTCACTCTCTCAGTGTACAGGCACACTTATGTTAGAAGTGATTTATTTGGTATTTTTTTAAGCATATGAGTGCGACTACATTAGGGGCAATTAGCCAAACCCCCTCCTTCCCCAACAAAGAAGAAAGGCACAAGGACCATGTACATGACAATCACTGTTTTTCCTTGCATATTGACTATATAACATTTATTGCAATTATAAACTAGAAATAATTTCACTACAATTAATTCAAAATCCTGGTAATATTACGATTTTTTGTCAGTTCAACAAATGTATGGTCTAATACAAAATCAAATTGTTAATATATAGAGAAAACAATAGAGTCAGAATTTAAACGGTTGTTTAGGAGCATGATTCGTCAATATTTTCAAACAAAAGGGAGGTAGTTGTATTCCACTGCGCCATGGCTTTGTCAGACATAGCTACTAGGTATGACACATGTGACTTCCTCATAATTGTCTCTAAAAGTGTGTAAATAGAGAGAAATAGAAGAAGCCTGTCAGCCAGCCAATGAGTATTCCAGGTTCAATTTGGACATTAAAATCAAGCTTACGATTTCCATCAAACATTGTGGTTGAGTATCAGTATTGTTTGAAACATATTATTTCAATGCTGTATTGCCTTGTTTAAATCCCGAAACTCTTTTGTGATAGTGTCCTGAGATTTAATCATTTTGTCAAGGATCTTAGATGCATATCGAACTAGGAGGATGTATTGTCGTAATAGGAAAAACTAATGAAATAGGAAAAACTAATGTTGAATTGCTCGACTCTAAGAAAAAGAGAATGACAATTATTATAAAAGAGGTGAATATCTTGGTTTTCTTTAAGGGTTTTGACAGATGTGTATATTACTTTTCAAATGGTCATTGAAATGTTGAGTTCAAAGTAATGCCATTGTTTAGTTTTTTTCCTAATGAAATAAATTCCTTACCAAATCGACAAATCCTTGCTGGTGCGAAAGATAGCTGGTGTTGTTGAGACCAAAGTAAATGTATTTCTAAAATGTGTATTTCTCTTTGTATCCGTGTTCATCAAAAGTAGCATGGATGATGGTTAGCTTTTACAACAACTATATATCCTGGTAGTCGTTTAATCTATTCCTTTTCGGCACGTTTTTGCCTCATGACTACTTGAATTATAGTGCATTTAGCTCAATTGTATTCTTTGGATTTAATTAAAGCAAGTATTTCTCTCTACCTTCAATGGCATGATATCGGATTTCTTAAATACTACAACTTCTCAATAAGCATAAACAAACTGAAGGGTATATATATGTATATATATAGTAAATATTTATTTTATGTCTTATTACATAGCACTTTTGATCTGGTAAACAATTTTTTGTTTATATGCTTTGTTACTCAATCAATCATATTCTTCTTCAATTCTTCACTTTTAAATGCCCACTGTTTTACATGTTAATTGTTATTTTTAATGTGATAGAAGCAGTTGTTACTCAATCAAAACAACACTGCAGGTGTTGTTGGAGCTCCAATTCTTTCGCTGCTTCAGCAAATATGCAGAACAATAAATGTCAAACTATTTGGGACAATATTTCTTTATTCTTGTGTTTACTAACATGACAAAAAACGAATTAAAAGAAATGTGTAAATATGTTAAATAGAATATTTTCTGGTTAATTCAAAGCAAAACATTTTTTAACTTGTCATTTAGATAATGCGAAGAGTTTTGCAATGCAATAGCCAGAGAATGGAAGAAATGCTTCCAAAATTATTACAACTCTGAAAGGAAGGAAGACTTTTAGCCACTACCTGTTTCGTGATTTTAGGAGTAATTACAAATGTGAGCATTTCTTTAATTTATTCAATTAATTTTTAGCTTGCTCAGATTCTTGGACTCGGCATATGGAATCTCAATGCATCACTTAAAACTTGCTTTGTTTTCATGGAAAAGGTTTGATATAGTACTCTAACCACGTCCCTCTCTTTTATATTTGTGTATTTTCTTATTCGATTTAAATATTTAATGTCCTCTTACTCTTTCAATTTTCAATTTTATTTATTTATTTTTTTTGGGAATTCTTCTAGACAACATATATATATATGATATTTAAATTAATGAGTTATGAATAACCATTAAAAATATCTCTTAGGAAAATTCATTTTTCCTATACAACTACTTTATTCAATTACTTTATTTATCCAACTACTTTATTTATTGCTTAATTCATTTTTCTCCATTAAGGGTTTTTAATAAGGCCTAGTGACTAGTTAGGAAAATTCAACATTATCAATTTAAGTCACTCTGAAATACACAATTTTCTTCTTGTTATTAATTTTTGTTAAGAATCGGAATGTTTTCAATCTATCCATTACAGGTATAAAGGGCTCATCAGCAAGCCGACCCACTTTGAATGATACAATTGCGCAGTCTTTACCTCTACACTATACTAATTCCATAGCGAATACGGTTGCAAGTGAAATTGTTGCGACTAACCCGCAAAATGAAGAGAATGACGATAATCCATTCCAAAGGCTAATGGGAGCTAAAACATTAACGATCTAGAAGGAATTTAAAGAGGTCATTTTACCTGACGAAACCAAGAAGACAAAATGTGTCCATTGTAAGGTCAGACTTCAGATTACGGCCACCAGGGGCACAACCCAATTTTCAAGACATTTGAAAGGGTGTGTGAGGCGATCAATTTCCCTAAGGCAATGACATATTAATTTTGACATTAATTTTCTCACTGCAAATTCAAGTGTTGGTGGAAATGTGCTGCCTCCTCTTATAGGTGGCAGGTTCGATATGCCATGGATGTGGGAACTGATTGCCCCTTGGGTGCTTATGCATGAGCATCTATTTTCTATTGTGGAGGAGGAGGGTTTTAACAATATGCTAAAGTATGGGATGCCAAAGTGAGATAAGATACCATGCAATACAAGTAAGAATGATTGTGTGAAGGTGTATGAAAAAGAAGTTGAAGAGTTTGTTGAGGAGTGTCAGTAAAATTAGTTTGATAATGGATTTATGGAATTCAAGTTATCAAAAGATTGAATACATGGTTCTAGCAGGGCATTAGATAGATAGTAATTGGAAGTTGAACAAACGGGTTTTAAGTTTTGTTCATTTACCTCCTCCTCGTGGTGATGTGCATATTGCTAATTGCATATATAAGTGATTGAGGGAATGTGGACTTGAGAACAAGGTTAGCATGATTTTAGTTGACAATGCTTCTAGTAATGATGCTGCAATAAGGTTTATAAGGGAGAATTTGACAATTAGCAGGAAGCTCATGTGTGGGGGTAAATTGTTCTGGGTTCAGTGCTATGCACACATTTTGAATCTTATGGTTCAAGATGGCCTGTCTCAGATTAAGTACATCATTAAAGACATCCACGATAGTGTGTCGTATATCAATCAATCAAAAAGCAAGCTTATCATGTTTTCAGAGACTATGCAATTCTTACAGTTGCCTCACAAAATGTTGATTCTTGATTGTAAAACAAGACAGAATTCAACTTATGAGATATTGGCAATGACTATTATGTTTAAAAAGGCGTTTCCAATATTTAGTGAAAGAGACTTGGGTTATCATTTTTGTCCCGAGGAACAAGATTGGGAGAAGGTAGAGAAAGTATGCGAAATTCTAAAAGATTTTAGTGTTACCACTAATATTATATACGGGAGTGATTATCTAACACCAAACTTATTTTTTAATGAAGTTTCTCAGATCAAAGTATTGTCGGATAAAAAGTCAGCAAGTGCAGATGAATTCATTTGGGCCATGGTGAAGAAGATGAAATGAAAGTTTGATAAGCATTTTTTTTTTTGTTTTTTTTTTTTTTGTTTGGGGTTCGGTCTCTTGGGGGTGGGGTGTAATTTCCTAACGTCTGTAGCTGCTGTCTTGGACCCTAGGTTAAAGATGAGGCTGATTGAGTTTTGCTTCGGTAGGATGAATGGTGAACATGAAGCACGAGAATATTTAATAAAATTTCAAGAGACGTTGTATGAGTTGCATGGGGGAATATGTTGTTGATAATCAATCTTCTCCCATTAACCACAATGTTGTAGTGTTATAGAAGTCGAAGGGGTTGGTGGGGGAATGAGGAAGGAAACAGTTTGTCTGAATTTACAAATTATTTGGAGGCTGTTGGATAATGCCTCTCATTCTATTAAGAAGATGAGACGGTTATTCAGCTGCATGGCTAGCGTTTGTTACGTTAGTTATTTTCTAACTAACCACGATAAGCTCACATGGCTGTGATAACCGTCAAACCTTCCCTTAGGCTCATGTATAAAGAAGGTGGACTGTACCTTCTGTAAATAACAAAAAACAGAGTGAGAAAGACGTGAGAGTTAAGCTTTTAGAATTGTAATTCTCAGATTAGTGTTTGTATCTGACTTCAATATAGTGGACGAACTAGGGCCTTACAAACCCTGCCTTGGAGTAGGATTCTTGAGTTAAAATCCGAACCAAGTAAACACCGTGTGCATTCTTCTTTTCTTTGTTGTTCCTCCCTGTCTCTGTTTTTCCTGTGTTCTTCTTGATAATCTTGATTGTGTTGAACTCTCTTGGAGGATTACTGGTTTTTTATCCTCAACAGATTGGTATCAGAGCTTTAGGTTGATTGCTTCTTGAAGAGTAAGAGTTGTTCTACAAAGGGAAGAAGAGATTTTAGAAATGGGTGGTACAAAGGTTGAAGTTGAGAAATTTGACGGGAAGATGGATTTTGTCCTTTGGAGACAGAAAATGAAGGCCATTCTTGTGCAATAGAAATGCCATCGTGCCCTCGGTGGAGAGAAGAACATGCCTCCAAGTTTGACAAAAATGGAAAAGGAAGATATGATGGAACTTGCGTACAGTACAATCATCTTAAACCTCTCTGATAACGTGATGAGAAAAGTCAGAAACGAAGACACAACTGCCAAGGTCTGGCTTAAACTTGAATCTTTATATATGTCCCAATCGGTTCCTGGAATTGCATATATAAAGGAACAACTCTTCGGTTTTAGAATGAACTCTGCAAAATCTTTGGAAGATAATCTTGATGATTTTCAAAAACTGGTAATTGATCTTACTGACCGTGGTGAAGAACTGGGTGACAATACTCAAGCTATTCTCTTGTTAAACTCCTTACCCGATTCTTACAAAGATGTTAAGAATGCCATTAAATATGGCAGAGAAAATGTATCTCTAGATGATGTGATCGCTGCCCTCAGGATAAGAGACCTTGAGATAAGGACTGAAAGAAAGGGGAATGGAGATGGTCTCTACGTTAACGCAAGATCAGAGAAGAAGTATAACAAGAAGGGCAAGCACTGTCACAAAAACAAGCAAGAATCGCAGTCTAACAAGAAAGTGATCTGTTACTTTTGCAACAAAGAAGGTGATATCAGAAGATTTTGCAAATCAAGGCTCAAGAAACTGAAAGAAAATGGAGACTCAGAGGTCATTGCGGCTGTTGCAGAAAGTGAGGTTGCCACTGCTCTAATGATGTCCTCCATTGATGATCACAAAGACTGGATACTGGATTCAGCCTGGACCTATCACATGACACCTAGGAGGGACTAGTTCTACACGTATAAGTCCCAAAATGGAGGTAAAGTGCTTATGGGAAATGACATGACATGTCAAGTTTCTGGTATCGGTTCAATCCAGTTCAGGATGTGGGATGGCAGTTTAAAGACCCTTCAGGAGGTGAGATATGTTCCAGACCTGAAAAGAAATCTGGTCTCTTTGAGTTTGCTTGATGCAAAGGGGTTGACGTATGCTTCAGGTGGAGGTACTCTCAAGGTCTTCAAGGATAAAGAGATGGTGATGAAGGGGACTATGAAGCAGGGTCTGTACATTCTGCAAGGGACTGTCCTAACTGGGAAAGCTGCCGTGACCACCATAGAACAAGATGAGATGACAACCTAGCATAGGAGAATGGGACATATCAGCTTAAAAGGTCTTCAAGAATTGTGCAAACAAAGTCTAATTAAAGCAGTGAAAGTAAAGGATCTTGGCTTCTGTGAAAGCTGCACGTTTGGTAAAGCCCATAGACTCAAATTCCCTAATGCTTCTTATAAATCATGTGATGTGCTTGAATATGTCCAATCTGATTTGTGGGGTTCACCCCAAATACCTCTGTCTTTATCTGGGAATCAATACTTCATTAGCTTCATTGATGACTTTACTAGAAAAGTCTGGATATATTTTCTTAAACACAAAAGTGAAGCCCTTAGTAAATTCATTGAATGGAAAAATTTAGTTGAAACTGAAACTGGAAAGAAAATTAAGACATTAAGGACTGATAATGGACTGGAATATTGCAATAAGGAATTTGATGACTTATGTGTGACTAATGAGATCACTAGACATAAGACATGCACCTATACCCCTCAGCAAAATGGTATTGCTGAGAGAATGAACAGGATAATATTGGACAAAGTAAGATGCATGTTAGTTGACTCTGGCTTGCCGAAAAGATTTTAGGGCTGAAGCAGCAAACACTGCTTGTTATCTGATTAATAGGTCACCTAGTTCAGCTATAGGTTTCACAACCCCTGAAGGCAAATGGTCTAGGAAATCCCCAAGCTACCAGCACCTCAAAATATTTGGTTGCACTGCCTTTGTTCACTCTAAGCTAGGAAAGTTAGATCCAAGAGCTAAAAGGTGCATTTTCTTAGGATATCCTCAAGGTGTCAAAGGGTACAAAGTGTGGATAATCTCTGAAAATAAAACCATAATAAGCAGAGATGTTACTTTCAATGAGCTAGTACCGTATAAGACTAACATGCAGGAACCAAAAGAAATTACAACAGCATCTACTCAGATTGAGGTGGAGCTGACTGAATTCGAAACACCCTTACGAGAAGACGACCTTGAAAATGAAGG
This sequence comes from Pistacia atlantica, assembly GCA_026229545.1. Lineage (NCBI taxonomy): Eukaryota > Viridiplantae > Streptophyta > Magnoliopsida > Sapindales > Anacardiaceae > Pistacia > Pistacia atlantica. Next base: position 31,503,115 of record CM047899.1, on the reverse strand, counting down.
GAATGAAGAGGATACATTAGCAGACGTGAGTGACATCCATCAACCAGAAGAAGCAGGTGGAGCTGTAGCAGAAAGCAGTGACATTATGAACTATCAGTTGGCCAGAGATCGAGTAAGAAGGGAAGTGATCAGACCTGCCAGATATGCTCAAACCATAGCCCCCCCAAATACCTTTGGCCATGCAGAGCTAACAGCTTACGCTTTGAACGTGGCTGACTCCCTTGATATAGAAGAGCCAAGAAATTTTTTCGAAGCCAGTAAGAGCAAAGATTGGCTACACTGGAAAGCAGCCATGGTTGAGGAAATGAACTCTCTCACAAAAAATGAGACTTGGACTCTTGTGGAAAAGGAAGAGAATCAGAAAGTCATTGGCTGCAAATGGATTTTCAAGAAAACCAGAAATTCCGGGGGAGAAAGCCAGATTTAAAGCTAGAGTCGTGGCAAAAGGTTACTCCCAAGTTGAAGGAGTCGATTACCATGATGTGTTCTCACCGGTTGTTAAGCACACCTCAATAAGAATCATCCTTGCCATCACTGCCATAAGGGACCTGGAACTTGAACAACTTGACGTAAAAACTGCCTTCTTACATGGGAATCTGGAGGAGAAAATTCTCATGGCTCAACCCAAAGGCTTCATCAAGAAAGGGGAAGAAAACAAGGTGTGTCTGTTGAAGAGGTCACTCTATGGTCTGAAGCAGTCTCCCCGCCAATGGTACAAAAGGTTTGATGAATTCATGCTCAAGCAAAGGTTCAAACGAAGCTACCATGACTGCTGCGTTTACCTCCAAAAGTTAGAGGACAACAGCTACATCTATCTCCTATTGTATGTAGACGATATGCTCATTGCCTGCCATGATAAAACAGAGATCCAAGTGTTGAAAGAGAAGCTCAAATCTGAGTTCGAAATGAAGGATCTGGGGAGAGCTAACAGGATCCTTGGGATTGATATCAATAGGGACAGACCAAAGAAGGTCTTAACTCTATCTCAAAAAGACTACATTAGAAAAGTAATTCAGGCCTTTGATATGGCAGAAGCCAAGCCTGTTACAACCCCTATGGGTGCACACTTTAAGCTTGCTGCCCGTGATGAGTTTGCTGCGTCTGAAGAAGATGTGGATATGAAAGATATTCCTTATCAAAGTGCTGTGGGGAGCCTCATGTATGCAATGGTATGTACTAAAGCTGATATTGCATATGGAGTAAGCTTGGTGAGTCGATTCATGAGCAAACCAGAGAAGGCTCACTAGGAAGCTACTAAATGGATTCTAAGGTATCTAAAGGGTACCATTGACGTTGGGTTGAAGTACACTGGGTTAGACTACTCCAAGGTTGAAGTAGAAGGATATTGTGACTCAGACTATGCAGGTGACTTAACCAAAAGAAGATCCCTAACAGGCTATGCGTTCACGATTGGAGGAAATCTGGTGAGCTGGAAGTCTTCTCTTCGGTGCGTGGTTGCTCTCTCTACCACAGAAGCTAAGTATATAGCCATAACAGAAGTAGTGAAGGAAGCTCTCTGGTTGAAAGGAATAATCAATGAACTGGGCGTGCAACAGGAATGTATCCAAGTTCACTGCGATTCTCAAAGTGCCATTCACCTGACCAAAAACAGCATGTATCACGAAAGGACCAAACACATAGACGTCAAGCTGCACTTTATCAGGGACATAATTGACAAAGGATTGGTAGAAATGAAAAAGATTTCTACGTTAACAAACCCAGATGACATACTGACGAAAGGAGTTCCAACCAGCAAGCTTCACTCAGCTTTGGAAATCCTTGGAGTTCAGAAAACTTAGTAGTTTTGGATGGGCATGCAGGGTACCTATTTCGTTCACCATGGATAATAAGAGTCAAGGTGGAGATTGTTGGATAATGCCTCTCATTCTGTTAAGAAGATGAGACGGTTATTCAGTTGCATGGCTAGCGTTTGTTACGTTAGTTATTTTCTAACTAACCACGATAAGCTCACATGGCTGTGATAACCGTCAAACCTTCCCTTAGGCTCATGTATAAAGAAGGTGGACTGTACCTTCTGTAAATAACGAAAAACAGAGTGAGAAAGACGTGAGAGTTAAGCTTTCAGAATTGTAATTCTCAGATTAGTGTTTGTATCTGACTTCAATATAGTGGACGAACTAGGGCTTTACAAACCCTGCCTTGGAGTAGGATTCTTGAGTTAAAATCCGAACCAAGTAAACGCCGTGTGCATTCTTCTTTTCTTTGTTGTTCCTCCCTGTCTCTGTTTTTCCTGTGTTCTTCTTGATAATCTTGATTGTGTTGAACTCTCTTGGAGGATTACTGGTTTTTTATCCTCAACAGAGGCAATTGAAGCTGAAGAATTGGATAAATTTGAATTAGATTCTTATCTAGGAAAGGGATGTTATAAGTGTAAGGACACTCGTGAGTGTTTTGATGCTTTACAGTGGTTGAAGGCAAATAGTGCGAAGTACCCTATCTTATCTAGGATGGCTCATGATATATTAGCTATTCTTATCACCACAGTGGGTTCAAAAGGTACTTTTAGTGTCGGGAGTAGAGTTATTGACACTTATCAAGCATTGTTGTTGTCGAAAGCAATACAAGTGCTACTATGTACCGGTGATTGGTGTTGCAATCTCCATGGAGTGAAGAAAATGAACAAGGTAAATTCCATTAATAAAAAAAATGTAAAACTATTTTTGCCCCTTTTATTTTATTCCAACTTAATCTGTTTTTTTCTTTTTCCTTTTTGTATTTTAGAAAGGGATTAAACTAGTGGAGATTAAGCTTCCTATCCCTTCACATGATGGAAATCAGGAGATTGTTTGATCCTCCTTACATTGATAACAAGTAATTTTTTGTGCAAATAGATTGTTTCAATCATATATTTTTTGTCTTATGACTTGTACAAAATTAATAATTCTACATCTATTGCTTTCCTCTTTCAAGACAAGCGGTGGTTTCTCTTTGATGTTTGCTTGGTTTGTTGAAGTGATTAGATTCAAGAGCAAATGTTATTGGAGTTGTATAATTTTTGTTGTTGTGGTGGGTTATTGGAGACTTTGGAGTGATAGATTACAGATGGTATTGTTGAGATAGTTATGACTTTTGTTGTTGTGGTGGGTCTGTGTTGTTGTCTTGGACCCTAGGTTCAAGATGAGGTTGATTGAGTTTTGCTTTGGTAGGATGTATGGTGAACATGAAGCACGAGAATATTTAATAAAAGTTCGGGAGACGTTGTATGAGTTACATGGGGAATATGTTGCTGATAATCAATCTTCTCCCATTGACCACAGTGTTGTAGTGTTGTAGAAGTCGAAGGGGTTGGTGGGGGAATGAGGAAGGAAACAGTTTGTCTGAATTTACAAATTATTTGGAGGCAATTGAAGCTGAAGAATCGGATAAATTTGAATTAGATTCTTATCTGGGAAAGGATGTTATAAGTGTAAGGATACTCATGAGTGTTTTGATGCTTTACAGTGGTTGAAGGCAAATAGTGAGAAGTACCCTATCTTATCTAGGATAGCTCATGATATATTAGTTATTCTTATCACCACGGTGGCTTCAAAAGACACTTTTAGTGTCGAGAGTAGAGTTATTAACACTTATCAAGCCTCATTGTTGCCGAAAGCACTGCAAGTGCTACTATGTGCCAATGATTGGTGTTGCAATCTCCATGGAGTGAAGAAAATGAACAAGATAAATTCCATTAATGAAAAAATGTAAAACTATTTTTGCCCCTTTTATTTAGTATTTACTTTTATTTTATTCCAACTTAAATCTGTTTTTTCTTTTTCCTTTTTGTATTTTAGAAAGGGATTAAACTGGTGGAGATTAAGCTTCCTATCCCTTCACATGATGGAAATCAGGAGATTGTTTGATCCTCCTTACATTGATAACAAGTAATTGTTTGTGCAAATAGATTGTTTCAATCATATATTTTTTGTCTTATGACTTGTACAAAATTAATAATTCTACATCTATTGCTTTCCTCTTTAAGGACAGCGGGTTTCTCTTTGATGTTTGCTTGGTTTGTTGGAGTGATTAGATTCAGGAGCAAATGCTATTGGAGTTGTATAATTTCTGTTGTTGTGGTGGGTTATTGGAGACTTTGGAGTGATAGATTGCAGATGGTATTGTTGAGACTTGAGATAGTTATGATTTTTGTTGTGGTGGGTAATTGCAGTGATATATTGCAGGCGTTATGAGTTGTTTTGGGTTATTGGAGTTATGAGTTGTTGCAGCTTTTTGGAATCATGACTTGTTTATTGGAAATCTAGAATTGTTCCTTCTATCTCGAACATTTTTGATGTTACGAAGTTGAATGCCTTTTCAGATTTCATATAGGTTTTTTGGTCACTTTTATTCTATATTTATATAGTGGCATATAGTAAGAAATTGGAAACAACAGCCACTCCATTTCATTTTGCATGCACAATATTTAAGGATCTTCCTCAATCTTGACTGATTTTCGCAAGTTTAAAGTTTGATTATCATCATGAACATTTTATAGTTGCATGTTTGATTATCTCCCAAGTTTGATTAATGTGTGAGAAGAATTTCTTTGATTAGATATGAAATTTAGCATGTTTGCAAGCTACGGTAGGATTATTGAATTCGAGCTCAAGTCAGGCTCAAATGAAGAAAAATTGAGCATAGCTCCAATCCGCTTGAGCTCGAGCCTAACATCTCAAGCTCGGCCAAAACTCAAGGTCGACACTATAGGAGCCGAGTTGAGTTAGAACAACCAAAGCTCGGCTTGGCTCTTTTACAACCCTAATTGCAAGACAAAACCTGCTCTAATACCAAGTTGAAACAATTGACTGCCAAAAAACTTGTATATATGATGGTGATTTTTTCATGTTCCTATTTAAGTGTATGGGCCCTCAAAAACAAAACATGTTGGTTTGGTTTGCATTATATAATTGTTTACATCTATTACGCATGTATCTTTAGGACATCATTGTGGCACTGGATAATGAGGCTAGAATACGTCAAATACTTGAAGAAAAAATTTCTAGTGATGCAGCCAAGGTGGACTCTCTAAGGAATGGAAGGTTTTCCTAATAAACTTTATTTCTTTTCATATTGCCTTATGGCATACTTTTTTTTCTAATTTTTTATTGTAATATTTTATGTTTGGTAGAATGCGTTTTTGTTTCTAATAAAGATTACTCCCTAGGATTTGAATTCTATTTAGACTAGGCATAATTAATTGTACATATTCTCATTGGAATTGTTTTCTATTTTGTGCTGGTTCTATTGTGGTGATGGCATATTTGCATAGTTTATAGCAGATTTGCCATGCCTTCTCGAATTGTGTCATGAGAATTGTTAATATTGCAAAAGAGGTTGAATGAAAAAGACTTGTTGAAATACATAAGAAATTGTTGTGAGCTTAGATATATTGTTATAGCAAACATTATTTCCCATAGGAAAAAATTCAATTCCTTTGAAAGAAGCTTTATATTTATTTGTTCACAATTCTCAACTTAATATCGTACAAATGCATCAAGTTGTTGTTTAATGTTGTGGCTTTACTGTTGATATCTGAATTTGCTCTGACATTAGTTCAACTTTTGTTGCAAAACATATTGAAATATCTTTGTGGTTCTTCGGTTTAGGATTTGTTGGTTCTGTATATCATTTTATTAGTCAACTCCGTTTCATGCAATATTAAGAGGAATATCTTGTCAGGATAGCTGCTTTGGCTAGAATTTTGTTAAATTCTATCTTTTTATATATATTTAATGCAGAATTCAAACTATCAGAGGACCAAGCTAATAATATAGTGATTGGGTTCATAGAAGACTCTTTCAAGCCGAAGGTGCATATAATTCTATCGATGACAATTTATTTTTTGTTTGCTCGATCAAATTTTTAGGATTATAGTTTTCACAAATAATACCATATTAAGGAGATTTTGTTCCTGTTATTGGTCAGAGAAACGAGTTAGTCATCAATAATAAAATGAGAACGGAAGAAATTATGAAGCTAGAAGAACTATTGTCAAGCAAGAGAAATATACTACAGGTAAAATATTTTTGAGTAATTAGATGTTAGAGTTAATGTGAAACACAAGTAGTCTTTAGTAGATTTACAAATTTACAGAGCTTCTTCTAATTCTAGAGAGACAAGTCACCTTTAGCTTCAATTTGTTTTCCTTTCCTTCTCTTCCTTTTTCGTATGTAAAACTTATATGCAAAACAATTTCAATGTTATGATTTATCTGATATGCTTGCTCATAGAATCTATCCAACCAGTCAGATTCTGGTTCCACTTCAGTGCTTGTTGACTCTTTGAAGCTGTAATTTGCTATTTATGTGTGTATGTCTCCACTCTATGCATATGATATTGTTGTTAGCTCTGTGAGACCTTCATTAATCAAATGCTATTATGCTTAATAGAATTTTGTTTGATTAAGACTAAGTAGCGTAAAAAACCTTGTCTTTGAAATATCATGAACAGTTCCTATAGGTTGAGCACCCACTTTATTTTCATTTTGAATTTTATGGAAGATTTTTCAACCTTAACCCCAAGCAAAAGAAACTATGCATATATTGAGGAAATCCTAATATGCTTGGATTGGTATCCTTCAATATCAGTATAAAGTTTGTTTTCTTTTTTTTTTGAAAAAGATTTGTGGTCCCTTACCTTACTCTTAAATATTTAACATAGCATATCCATGATTCCTTCCTATGAAAATTGATATAGAAATCCTTGATATGGATTTATCTCTCTTATCTTTATCAAATATAATTATCTTAGCTTGGTATCGCAGGGGAAAAAAAACAAAGGAAGGAAATTTTGTGATGCTACTTTTTACCCAACCTTTGGAAATAACAAATATATGCAAAAGAAATTATGCATATGTTGAGGAAATCTTAATATGCTTGGAAATAGGAAATCTATTTGTACAATACACATAAGAAGAATAGATTTTTTATTTCCAAAGGTTGGGCAAAAAGTAGCATCACAAAATTTCATTCCTTTTTTTTTTCCCCCTCTGTGATACCAAACTAAGATAATTATATTTGAGCAAGACAAGAGAGATAAATCCATATCAAAGATTTCTATATCAATTTTCATAGGAAGGAATCATGGATATTCTATGTTAAATATTTAAGGGTAAGGTAAGGGCTCACAAGTCTTTTTCAGAAAAAGAAAACAAACTCTATATTGAAGGATACCAATCCAAGCATATTAGGATTTCCTCAATATATGCATAGTTTCTTTTGCTTGGGGTTAAGGTTGAAAAATCTTCCCTAAAATTCAAAATGAAAATAAAGTAGGTGCTCAACCTATAGGAACCGTTCATGATATTTCAAAGACGGGGTTTTTTACGGTATGTCTCAATCAAACAAAATTCTATTAAGCATAACAACATTTGATTAATGAAGGTCTTATAGAGCTAACAACAATATCATATGCATAGACTGAAGACATACACACATAAATAGCAAATCACAACTTTAGAGAGTCAACAAGCTGAAGTGGAACCAGAATCTGACTGGTTGGATAGATTCTATGAGCAAGCATATCAGATAAATCATAACATTGAAATTGTTTTTCATATAAGTTTTACATACGAAAAAGGAAGAGGAGTAAATGAAAACAAATTGAAAATAAAGGTGACTTGCCTCTAGAATTAGAAGAAGCTCCGTAAATTTGTAAATCTACTAAAGACTACTTGTGTTTCACATTAACCCTAACATCTAATTACTCAAAAATATTTTACCTGTAGTATATTTCTCTTGCTTGATAGTAGTTCTTCCAGCTTCATAATTTCTTCCATTCTCGTTTTATTGTTGATGACTAACTCGTTTCTCTCACTAATAACAAGAACAAAATCTCCTTCAAATGGTATTATTTGTGAAAACTATAATCCTAAAAATTTGATCATGCAAACAGAAAATAAATTGTCATTGGCAGGATTATATGCATCTCCGGCTCGAAAGAGTCTTCTATGAACCCAATCACTATATTATTAGCTTGGTCCTCCGATAGTTTGAATTCTGCATTAAATATATATAAAAAGATAGTATTTAACAAAATTCTAGCCAAAGCAACTATCTTGACAAGATATTCCTCTTAATATTTCATGAAACAGAGTTGACTAATAAAATGATATACAAAACCAACAGATCCTAAACCGAAGAATCACCCAAAAGATATTTCAATATGGTTTGCAACAAAAGTTAAACTAATGTCAAAGCAAATTCAGATATCAACAGTGAAGCCACAACATTAAACAGCAACTTGATGCATTTGTACGATACTAGGTTGAGAATTATGAACAAATAAATATAAAGCTTCTTTCAAAGGAATCGAATTTTTTCCTATGGGAAATAATATCTAGGCTCACAACAATTTCTTATGTATTTCAACAAATCTTTTTCATTCGACCTCTTTTGCAATATTAACAATTCTCATGACACAATCCGAGAAGGCATGGCAAATCTACCATCAACTATGTCCTCAAACTCAATATTTAATCTAGCGACAGGCATTAATCATTCAGCCCTCACCACAATAGAACCAACACAAAATAGAAAACAATTCCAATGAGAATATGTACAATTAATTATGCCAATCTAGTTTAAATAGAATTCAAATCCTACGGAGTAATCTTTATTAGAAACAAAAACACATTCTACCAAGCAAATAAAAACTTAGAAAAAAGTATGCCATAAGACAATATGAAAAGAAATAAAGCTTATTAGGAAAACCTACCACTCCTTAGAGAGTCCACCTTGGCGGCATCACCAGAAATTTTTTCTTCAAGTATTTGATGTAAACACAGGAAAACTCCTAATGCGTGAGCATTAGACGTGCATTAGACGTGCGTTAGACGTGCGTTTGGGAAAGACTCATGGCACTGAGAGAGTGAACGAGTGAAGAATTCTTTTATGAGAAAATGTGTCAGGAGAATAAAAGGGTAAGACAGTGGGATTTGTGGATATTCTTGAAAAAAGTTAAGAAAAGGGAAAAGGAGGTGGCTAACCCTCGAAGCTCAGTCGTATCTTTTATTTTTTCTATTTTCATTTCATTTTCGTGTTGTTATTGTTCCTTGATAGTTGGTGGAATAGTGCTCTTTTGATTATATATATATATAAGGTTCATTGTGATTTCTATGTTTGGTATGTTGTTTGGTTGGGAAGATGATTGTTTGTTGTTTGTGTGATTAAACAGGAGTGGTGTTCTATCAGAAAACAATGAGAAACTATAAAATTACAAGAAATTTTATCACTAAAAAACACAAAAATACAAAGTAAAACTACACTTGTAAGTTTGAGAGAGATGTGAAGGAACATGAGACAAGCAATCACCTGAAGTACATCTTTCAGATCCATTCACTTAAGTTTTCCATCAACTATACTGTTATATAAGGCAAGAACTACATCAAAATGTGTGATATACAAGGAAGTTTTATATCCTATTGGACGTAAATTAACATAACTAATTTTTCACAAACTTCTTAATTCTCCACATCATCCCCATGGGTAAGAAATTAACCCATATTGGATGAAAAATAATATCAGACTTCAAAATAATTTGTTTCTTTTCATAGTATTGATGGTAGAAAAGAAACTACTCACCACATCATGTTGTTGACGAATTTGGATTGTAGACGAGTCTGATGATAAAGATTGTTTAAAACGATTGATGGGTCAACTCCCCGTTTTAGCTGTAGGGATTAGATACAGAGTTCTTTCAGTAAGATATTTTAGCATAGTAGAAATCATAAAGAATAGTCATATGAAACAACTAAGAAATGTTAAAGAAGAGCATATTAATTGATATTATCATACCTCAATGACTATACGCAATTCACAACCATCACTTTCATCTTGGATAGCACTAACACCATCTAACCTCTGTTAAATAAAATAAAGCAATACATGCAGGTAAAAGGTTTACTAAAAAACAACCAAATTAATCAAATATGACTACTAAACATGCAGTATAGCCAAGTCACAGCTGCTGTTTCTCTATTTGTTATAAAACTTTTGATAAGAAAAATACAAAGAGAAATAAACATTTTAGAAATACATTTACCTTGCTCTCAACAAGGTCAGCTATCTTCTTCACCAGAAAGGATTTTCTAACTAAGTAAGGCATCTATTTCATTAGGAAAAAAATTAAACATATCATTAGTCTGAACTTAACATTTCAATGCCAATTTGAAAAGCAATACGCACATCTGTCAAAACCGTTAAGGAAAACCAAGATATTCACCTCTTTTATAATAATTGACATCCTCTTTGTCTTGGAGTCGAGCAATTCAACATCAGTTTTTCCTCTAATAACAATATATCCTTTCCCAAATCGATATGTATTTAAGATTCTTGACAAAACAATTAAATTTTAGGACACTAATCACAAAACAGTTTCAGGATTTAAATAAGGCAATACTGCATTGAAAGAATATGTTTCAAACAATACTTATACTCAAGCACAATGTTCGATAGAAATCATAAGCATGATTTGATGTCCAAATTGAACCTAGAATGCTCACTGGCTGATTGACATGCTTTTCTCCTTCTCTCTATTTACACACTACTAGAGACAATATTGAGGAGGCCGCATGTGTCATACCTATTAATTATGTCTGACAGAGTCATGGCATAGTTGAATAGAACTACATTCCTTTTGTTTGAATATATTAACAAATCATGCTCCTAAATAACCCTTTAAATTCCTGGCTCTATTGTTTTCTCTATATATTCACAATTCCATTTATATTAGACCCTACATTTGTTGTATTGACAAACTATCATGATATTGCAAACGTTTTGAATAAATTGCAATGAAATTATTGATAGTTTATAATTGCAATAAATGTTATATAGTCAATATGCAAGGAAATACTTACCCATTGTTTCCCATTATAGGCCCTCCAGTTGGAAAATCAGAACTAGGCATGTATTCCAACAATTCTTGCACCTAATAGAAAGTGGGATAATGCGAAAACCAACATTTATTACAACTATTAATAACAGTAGCAATAAAATTAGCCAAAATACTGACAATTAGATAGCAAGTAGAATTATAAAGAACCAAAGAAAGAGGGAAGTTACTCTAGCTTTTGGATTATGAATCAATGCACAAAGTACATCAACTAACTGTCCAAGATTATGAGAAGGAATGTTGGTTGATATGCCAACTTGTAAAACATAAAATGATCTGACATAAATTTTTTTTATTCATACTTGAAATAAACATTGTTCATGAGAGAAAGTAGCAAGAACAATGAAAATCGAACAAAATGTATAACTAAGTAAAAAATAGTTAGAATAAGTCACCGCAATCCCAAATGATCCATTCAGCAACTGATTTGGGAGTTGAGTAAGCAGAACTAGGGGCTCTTTTTGAGATGAGTCAAAGTTCGAAACAAAATCCCCCTTCAGTGAGATCCAATATGATGGATAACTATAATAATGATCATTAAAGCATGCAAAATTATAAATGATTATGAGACAAGAAATAACACTTACAGAATCTAACTCTAAGTCTGCCAACATCATTACTTCAGCTAGTGGCTACACAAGAAAAAATTAAAGAAAACAAATAATCTTTAAGAACAAAGAAGTAGAACTATGAAGCAAAGTGATTCACTAGAATAAACAATTATGTTTCACAAGAAAATTCATCCAAGCAGAATAGCATAAATTTAAATGAACATTAAATTATAATACACACATCCAATCTGACTCTGCACGCAGCACAATACACGCAAGTAGGATCTGCTGAAATGAAAGGATGATTTACTGAGAAACCTTGCAAGAAAGATCATGTGGTGAATTTCACATAAATGAGAGAATGAAGTAACATTTTCTCTCATTTTACTTGTGTCATTCGAACCATAGAATCAAACACAGTAAGTATTCCATGTGGATGATATTTAGCCAGGACTCGGAACCAAAGAACAAAGGCCTAAACAAGAATGCAAAAATTCTAGAGAAAATCTGTATGTTTAGTGTGTTTACTTTATTTCATAAAAAATGAATGAATACAAGTATAAAAAAACACTTCTTCACTCCAATTCACCAGCACAAACCACAACTTAATTTGCACAAATCATACACAAGCACACATCATACTGCACAACTTCTTCAATATTATCACACACCAACACACATCATATTGCACAACTTCTTCAATACCAGCATACTACACAATTTCTACAGCACCAACACACACAATGACAGAGATTGTATTGCAAATTCACATGCACACAAATTTCTACAACACCAGCACACACAATGACAGAGATGCAAGTGAAATAATGATAGCAAATAGAGCATTCTAACCTCCCCACTATATGAGCACTTGTCTAAGTGTGTTCGGATGATAAGCCACGATCATGCATTGTAAACCTGTGGCAAAATTCAAAAGAAAAAAAATAGAAGCCAAACCTAGGATCAAAACTGCATAAATAACTGCATGAGCTGAAGCTGAAAAGGAGACGCAACTGGCCTATGCCGAACATGCAGGACTTGTCAGACTTTGCAGACAATATTCTCAAAATTCTCAACGAGAACAAGGGAGGGGGCTAACTTAGCTTGTTTTTTAGCCTTAATTGTATTAATAGTGGGAGACCATTAACATACTATTAGTCAATCAAACTATTGGGAGTATGGACATTTTCTTTGTTTAAAAAATCTGGAATAAACAGATTAAACTTTACCTTACATTCCAATTCAAGCAACAGTCCTCACTCTTTCAGCATCACAAAACACAATTACTTTAAAGAATTTGCTTATCTTCTAGAGGCGATCAGGTGAGGCTCGGGAGTTCTACGTTAAAATTATAATAGCACAAGCATTCTGTTTTTTATTTCTTAACCATTCATTGTTTTGCAATCTGTTTTAGGAAGGAAGCTGGCTGAAATGCATAAAGCTGGGAAATCTAGGTAAAGGTTTTGGTTTTGATGTTGATAATACCATTGGCATTCTGTTTTTTAATTTCTTAATCATGTGCGAGACCAGATCACTAGATTACTCTACTAACTTTCATACAGGAAATGGGTTAAGTACTGACCGGAAAGTGGCCACTTAAGCGCTCTACCGTCCCAAAAAATGAGTCAAGGTAAATTTTATATAAAATTAACTTACATAATACAATTGTTCTATAAGTTGATTCTAATGCTAATGTCTTCTTCCTATTGTAGTGCTGAATGTGGGGCATATGCCTTGAAATTTATTCAGTTTGACATGACTAACACCCCGATGGACAGCTTGAATGATGAAACAATAAGCAACTGTTGGGAGTGTTGGGCAGTTGAGTGCTTCCATAGGCATATGGATCCATTTTGAGTGACTAGAACCCAATCAAAAGGTATGAAAGTTGAACTTTGAATTTTGTAGTTTATGTGATGTTGATGTTGATACTTGGGTTTTGGTGCTGATGCTGTAGGTGTCATGCTTATACAGAGGTTTACTGAAAGAGACGGACTTAGTGAACTTCTCAATCTTGCACTCCATAACTTTTTTATGTCTTTTTTTCAATTTACAAAAGCTGACGTGTCTGCAGGTGGTTGCTGGATAATTTTGCAGGTTCCTGGCAAACAATGAGAGGAAACTTCTCAAAGGCTAGTTGGCAGGACGAGGCATCTGTAATCAAGGTTGCTGGCAAGGCATGGTACCAAACAATGATCTCAGACAGTGATTAAACAGAATTCGAAAACTTCTCAGAGGTTGGTTAGCAGGAGGAGGCATCTGCAATCAAGGCTACTGGGAAGACGTGGTACCAAACAATGATCTCAGACAAGGTCCTGGCAAATAGAATTCAAAAACTTCTCAAAGGCTAGTTGGCAGGAGGAGGCATCTGCAATCAATGCTGCTGGGAAGGCATGGTATCAAACAATGATCTAAGACAGGTTCCTGGCAAACAGAATTAGAAAACTTCTCAAAGGCTGGTTGGGAAGAGGAGGCATCTGCAATCAAGGTAGCTGGTACCAAACAATGATCTCAGATAGTGATTATATAGAATTTGAAAACTTCTCAAAGGCTAGTTGGCAGGTCACATGAGGGAAATGAGAATGTATGGAAGGGAAATGAGACAAAAAATGGTACTTGGAATTGGGTTCTTTTTTGCAATTGTTTGGGTGGAGGAAATTTTATTACAATCAGAACTATAGTTAAATGTCTTAGGAATTATTGTGTTTCGGCACTATTATGGATGATTTTAAGTTTAAACTTTCAATTACATTAATGTCTCTTATATTTTGATTTGTGATGAATTAGATTGGTATAAATGACTTAATTTTGAGATACAAATTCTTTTCGGATTTGGGAGGGAAATGAGTGAGGTAGAAATGTATCCCAATCACAGTCATTTCAATTAATTAACTTAAAGACAGGCATAGTACCAAACAATTACATATATGAGCGACACATATATCTCTTAAACGACCAAGAGTTTTCCAGAAATGATCATTTAAGCGATCTAAAATCGCTTAAGCGACCAAGAGTTCTTTTACGAAGAATCGCTTAAGCGATACATAAGATCGCTTAAGCGATCATAGATCTGGGCCGATATTGATTCTGCCTCGGACAAGATCGCTTAAGCGACCAAGAGTCTTTTACGAAGAATCGCTTAAGCAATACAAAAGGATCGCTTAAGGGATCATAGATCTGGGCAGAAGATTCTGCTTGGAACAAGATCGCTTAAGCGACCAAAAGTAAAAGTCAGGAATCACTGAAGTGATACGTAAGGATCGCTTAAGCGATCTTGTTCTGGGTAGATGTTGATTCTGCCGCAGACAAGATCGCTTAAGTGATCTGAAATCGCTTAAGCGACCAAGAGTAAAAGCAAAGAATCGCTTAAGCGATCTCTTAAACGATCATCCGTGTGGGTACTTATGTATTCTTTGCTCATGATCGCTTAAGCGATCGTAAATTGCTTAAGCGACCAAGTGTAAAAGGTTAGGATCGGTTGTGATCGTAAATCGCTTAAGCGACCAAGTGTAAAAGGTTAAGATCGGTTGCGATCGTAAATCGCTTAAGCGACCAAGTGTAAAAGGTTAGGATCGGTTAAGCAATATCATAAATCTCTTAAGTGACTAAGTCTAAATACACAGGATCGCTTAATCGATATAGTAAATTGCTTGAGCGATCCTGTGTATTTGAATTTTATTTATTGTATTTTAGAAGATCGGTTAAGCGATTAACGCTATCTTAAACATATAAGGTGTACGATTCGTTCTCAGTAGAACATGACCATTACTACATTTTAATTAAACATATAGTTCTTTTATGTCAGTATGAAACATATAAGGTGTAAAATGTTTACGTCTATGCTAAACATATAGGGTTTATGATTCGTTCAGTGGACCATGACCGTTATTATATTTATATTAAACATATAGTTCTTTTACATCTATATCAAACATATAAGGTGTAGAATGTTTATGTCTATGCTAGACATATAGGGTTGACAATTCGTTCAGTGGACCATGACCGTTATTATAGTTATATTAAACATATAGTTCTTTTACATCAGTATGAAACATATAAGGTGTAGAATGTTTACGTCTATGCTAAGCATATAGGGTTTATGATTCGTTCAGTGGACCATGACCGTTATTATATTTATATTAAACATATAGTTCTTTTACGTCTATATCAAACATATAAGGTGTAGAATGTTTATGTCTATGCTAGACATATAGGGTTTATGATTCGTTCAGTGGACTATGACCGTTATTATATTTATATTAGACATATAGTTCTTTTATGTCTATATCAAACATATAAGGTGTAGTATATCAGTATATTTTTTAGGAAATATACTAATATTAGGAAATATTATTAATTATTTAGGAAATATTAGTATATTTTTTTTAATTATTTCGATCCCTTAAGTTTATTAATTTCATTAAATACCCCAGAAAAAAGTTTAAAAATTAACAGAAACACCCCCACCCACTTATACTTACCAGATTTCGGTAACCACAATCGGTCGTCGCCAGAATCTGTCAGAACGGCCTATAAACGACTGGAACAGGCTGATTATTCACCGATGTGGCCTTTTCTGATCATATCCACAGTGGATCTAGCCGGAAAAGGCCAGATGTGGCCGTCATGGACCGCCAAAGAAATGGCTGTGGTTGATAGTCAACGATTGGCCAAATATTGGCCATCGTTGATCGAAAACGACAGCCATATATTTTACCGTCGATCTAGACTTTTACGATCGTCGACGGCCAGATCTAGCCTTTTTCGACCAGATCCGTGGTCGATGTGGCCGTAAAAGGCCATATCGACGTCCTACCCACTAGATCTGATTGGTCTATGTCATAACGGCCTATTCAGGCCAGATTCTGGCGGTGGTTGTCGGAATTTGGTATCGAGGGTAGGGGGTGTTTTTGTTCATTTTTAAACTTTTTTTTTGGGGTATTTATGAAATTAATTAACTTAAGGGGACTAAAAGTAATTTAAAAATATACTAATATTTCCTAAATAATTAAACAAACAATCATTTTGGGAAAAAATAGTATATTATTGTACAGTACAAAGGAAATTAGACATAATCGCTTAAGCGATGCAAGATATCACTTAAGGAAATCATGGCTTATGTATAATGTCTCGCTTAACACTGAAATATCTATTATTTTTGTTAGTTCTTGGCAAGAAAATAATATATAAAAAATACAATAATAATATAAAATTGAACTCTGTAAACATATGCTCTCCAATTTGTAGACCTAGAGGGTGCCAAAATTTTTCAGAAACTTTTTCACTATAAACAACGACTCGCTCCTCTTATCACAATAAGTTTCCAGCATAACTGCTGTAACCTTCTTAAATA
>CM047899.1:31448285-31486218 GCA_026229545.1 Pistacia atlantica | reverse complement strand
GTGTTGATTGATAGGTTTGAATTCTATTTCACGCACAACAATTTCATTTGCATTCTTTTACCTATTAATAAACTTTTGTTCTTTGGTTCCTGCTTATATATGGAGATAATACTATATATAAATTCTTGGTTCGAATGGCACAGGTAAATGATGTGATTTTAAGGACACTTTTGTGGGATTGAGTTCGATTGCTTGGCTTACATCATTGAAGCTTTAAAGGACATTTTTTTTTCTTGGTTTTCTCACTAAAATTGAGAAGAGACTTTGGGTTAATTTTGTTCTATTGGATTTACTTTTGAGTTCTCCAATAGCTTTTTATTATGGAGCTGCTCAACAACCATGTTTAAGACTGTTTTTGTGATCCTTTAGATCCTATAATTTCTGGAAAACAGGTTCACTCTTTTTAATTATTCTTCTCAAATCAATGATATTCTCTCCTTTTCTTTTTTCTCTGGGGAAAATGAGAGAAAATGTAAATCACTTCTCTCATTTATGTGAAATTCACTGCATGATTTTTCTTGCAGGATTTCTCTTTAAGATATCTATTAATTCAAGGGTATGGGAATTTTGGTACGATTGATGAAGATCCTCCTGCTGCCATGCGTTATACTGTGTGCAGACTGGATGTATGTATTATAATTTTAGCTCATTTGAACTTATGCTATTCTGCTTGGATGAATTTTCTTAATTGAAGATGTTTTTCTTTAACTGAAATAATTCATTATTTGATAAATTGTATCATAAATTTTGATCTAAAACAAGACATAAATTTCTACCAATCCTTGTATCTTGATTCACCAGTTAATGGAGTGGAACTACTTGAAGTTGAAATGTAGGTTTTAATTTGCCAATTAAATAAACTTCTAAACCATTGGGGTTTGTGGAACTTTAAATCAAACTTTTTAAGTTACACTAATTTGACCTTATACATACATACACACATATGTACTTTACTTTTTGAATGTGGCTGATGGTTACGTAATTATTCCATCCCCTCTACCTATTCCCTTCTTCCTCTCTCCTTGTATTCTCCCTTCATATTTTAACTATACTTGCTACTCCAGAATTGGCAGTCTATTGATAATGGATGCTAATAGTCAAAATCTAGTTTATTGTAAGGTAGAGGAGTGGAACTTTCCTTAATGTTGATTTGACTGACTGGCTATGACACTTGCTCAATTATTTGATAATTTATAAAACAGCTCACATCAAAGCTTGTTAGGAGGTGTACCTGGAAAAATCAAATTGAGTGTTCTAGATTATGAATAATCATGAAGCTGAAGTAGTTTGTCATGAAATTAAGAGCGAATTAGTGACGAGAGGATATTTCTACTGCACTCTTTTGGACAAGAAAAATAACTGCATATTGACCTTTAGTGAATGATTAGTCACAAATAAGATAGAGACCAAGTGAGGAATGAAACCCCTTGAAGGTAACTACTGCCATTTTCTTGTTGTAGATGCTGACTTCATATCAGATAGACATTTTTTAAATAATTCCTACCTCAAATTGCTGTGATCATAGTACTTCATTGGCCTATTGTATCAACTTTGAAGGCAAGAGTAATGAAAGGTATGATTGGGCTCTTATCTGTATAATAGTTCCCTATTTGAGATAGAAATTCTAACTTTTTTGATATACCAGAATTCTCTATGTGCATCAAGGAGTTGGGGATTAGAGTCATATGTTACAATGTTGAATAGTTAGGGAACTCATGAGATATAAAACCCAGATAGCTGGCTCTTTGGAATTTGAACCTTCTGACTTCCTGGTTTGGAAGCCAAGGTCATAACTGTTAGATCCACCTTTTGAGTTTAGGAGCTTCTAAGTATTCTCCACTTAACTCCCACTGTAGAGCTTCTTGTTGAATTATCCTAGTAAAAAACTCTCTTCCATTCCATCAAAGATATCTTTATTATACTTTATCCTCATGACAAACGTAAGAAGCAAATTTACATTGTTTTATTGTTAGCTCATTTTTAACTTTGATGGAGTTTGTAAATACATCTCAGTTTGATAGTAGCCACTTCATGAAGAAATGTTACTGAGGGGAACAGAATTAAATCAATGTCATAGATAAGTTATGATCTTTACCCACATATACTGAGGATGGAGACGTATGTTGCATGCACAGACATCTCATAGGGGCAGTCTTCTTGCTAAGTGTTGGCTTTTAATGTGTACTTCTTGAGACTGCTGCTTCACACTTAAAAGCTTTAAATGGTTAATCATTTACTCGGTTTACAACTTACCTCCAGTTCTACCTTTAAGAAACATTGCTTCAACCTCTCTCTGTAGGTTGATCATTCAAAACCTAATTGTTTGTTCTTGTGAGTCACTTTTGCTTCATAGTTCTACCTTCTTTGCTTTAAGTTCTTAAAGATCATTTGTTTTCTTTAATTTTTTCGTCTGGCAGCCACTAGCTGAAGCAATGCTATTGACAGATTTAGAGCTAGACACTGTAAGTGCTATTTCTTGTTTCATAATCATTTATAATCTGCATGCTTTAAATCATCATTAATATATTTATGCATCGAATTTGATCTCATTGTAGGTAAAAGATGATCTGTTATGGAAGAGTTCTCTTGAAATTAAGGTGACCTAATCTAATTGTTTTTTCCTTAGTTGTACATTTTGTTTCGATTTTCATTGTTTATGTTGCTTTCTCTCATGAACAGTATTTATTGGAGGTACGAGTAAAAAATTTTTATGTCATATCATTTTATGTTTTACAAGTTCAGATGGCAACCAACATTTGTCAAAATCTTGGAGAGTTGTTAGACGAGCTCTGTGTGTTAATTCATCATCCAAAAGGCACAGTAAGTTCCTAAGGTCTTATTCATTGCTTGCTTCCATTGATAATAATAGAAATTGATGTTAGATTTGATTTAGTATATTGGGACTTATTCTTTTTTTTTTCCTATAGATGTATTGATCATTAGTGTTTTGTGAAATGCAATTTAATTTGGGTTGGAGTTTTAATGATATGAAGGGAGGATTATGTGCTATCTTAGAGGACGCCTGGTCCGCTTTGTACATTCAACTTCTTCATATTTATTAATATACATTCTCAGTTTCTTAAAAAAGAAAAAAAGAAAAAGAAAAAAGAGAGAAGATTCAGAGGAAAGTGAATTTTTAATCCTGAATAGATTTTTGGTTATGGTGGATAGTCTATTCCTAATTTGGTTGTTGAAGTACTGTCAAGTTTGATTGACCTATGACTAGTGGCGGACCAAGGATTTTTGCCCAAGGGAGGCGTCCGTAGCTTTATCATTGTTTATCAAACAACTAGTGAAAAATTAAAAAAAAAAAAAAAAATCACCAAACCTTAAGTAAATGAAATAATATAATATCAATAATTTGAAAGAAAATAATACAACAATACAATACTTTACCACTTGAATAAATCTATGATAAGCAAAACCTTGAGCAAATTATATTGAAAATAACATTCAAATATAACATTCAATTCGTGAAGAAACACAAGAAGTTTTTTACATAGAAGAACCTCTTCAATTAAAGAGACCAAAACGCCACGAGAATCTAACGATCAACTTAAATTCAATATAATTAAAACAATTTACGACAATCACAATCCACCAAAAATGTTTTACACAAATTTCTTATTTCTCTCCTTTTTTTTTCTTTTAATTTTTTTTTCTTTCAAAGATTATAATATAAATTTTCA
Organism: Pistacia atlantica; assembly: GCA_026229545.1. Taxonomy (NCBI): domain Eukaryota; kingdom Viridiplantae; phylum Streptophyta; class Magnoliopsida; order Sapindales; family Anacardiaceae; genus Pistacia; species Pistacia atlantica. Next base: position 31,482,529 of record CM047899.1, on the reverse strand, counting down.
TGACTTTGATCAAACATAACCTTAGTTAAAGTCAACCAAAACTTAAATTAAGTCAATGTTGCTTTGACTTTTAATATGAATTAATAAAAAAATTGGAAATTTTCTTAGTATAAACATAGATAATAACTCAATCTTCTTTAATAATTTTGAGCAGTTAAACAGTGACGTTTGAAATATAGGAAAGTGGTCGGTAAAAGGTGAAGAATAACGTTCAGTAAAATATAGTTAAGCATGATTCAACCCTAAAATAAACTAAAATGAAATGAGCAATACACATACTTAAAACTGATAAAACAGAAAACGAAGCTAATTATGGGACCTTGATAAGTGAAGCTTCAACAATTTCAGTCTTCAAAAGTTTTAAGAACGAATAACATAGAGAAAGTGAAAGAGAGAATGAGAGAATAAAGAATTTTAGGGATAAAATCATAAAAAAACATATACACATAAAAATGAGTGGAGAAAGTTTTAAACTTTTAATATGTTGTAGGCGTAGAATATGTATATTAATGGTAAGTTTTTGATGAGTCTATATATATATATAATATTTCTCATTTTTATTTTAAATTTGAAGAGATATATATATATTTTATAAGCCTATATAAATAATTTTTTTTTTTTTTTTTTTAAATGTGAGGGTAGGCCTACCCTCTAAGGGGCTGGGTCCGCCCCTGCCTATGACAATATGAGCTGATGTAATGGCTTAAGTGTGTTTTATGTTATGTATTTGGCATGAGAGAACTCGTAGGGCTTTTGGAATATGGAAGTTTTGATATGAAACTCAATGTTGAGTTTGCTTTGAGAATCTTATTTCCACCATTGTAAGCTCCGATGTATTCCATACACAAGGATCTATTTTGAGCTTCATTGATTTATTGAACTTTAGGAACTTATGTCTCCTGCTTTTTTAGACTTCCTTTTATTTGTGCTTTTCTTGAGTAACACTGTTCATTGCTGGCAAATTTTGTTCCGAACTATAATGGAGAACAAAAAGAGCCATTATTTATGCCTGCTCGACTCCCAAATCTATTATTGAATGGTTCTTTTGGGATTGCGGTGACTTAATCTAACTATTTTTTCCTTAGTTATACATTTTGTTCGATTTTCATCGTTCATGTTGCTTTCTCTCATGAACAATGTTTTATTGGAGGTATGAGTAAAATTCTTTGATGTCCAATCATTTTATGTTTTATAGGATGACATGAGAACCGACATTCATGATTATCTTGAAGAGTATATAGACACAGTCAATGCGGTAATTTATAATAAAAAAGGCAAAGTAAGTTCTCAAGGTCTTTTTCATTGCTTGCTTCCATTGATAATAATAGAAATTGATGTTAGATTTTATTTAGTATGGTGGGAATTATTTATTTATTTATTTTTCTTATGCATGTATTGATCATTAGTGTTGTGTGAAATGCAATTTAATTTGGGTGGGAGTTTTAAAGATATGAAGGGAGGATTATGCGGTATCTCTCGCCGACGCCGTCCGCTTTATACATGCAACTTCTTCTTGATATTTAGTAATATACATTCTTAGTTTCCTAGAGAGAGAGAAAGAGAGAGAGAGAGTTTTTAATCCTGAATAGATTTTTTGTCATGGTGGATAGTCTATCCCTAGTTTGGTTGTTGAAGTATTGTCAAGTTTAATAGGCCTTTGACAATATGAATTGTATGTAATGGCTTAAGTGTGTTTCATGTTGTGTATTTGGCATTAGAGAAATGGTAGGGCTTTTGGAATATGCAAGTGTTGATATGAAACTCAATGTTGAGTTTGCTTTGAGAATCTTATTTCCACCATTTTAAGCTTTGATGTATTCCATACACAAGGATCTATTTTTGAGCTTCATTGATTTATTGAACTTTAGGAACTTATGTGTTAAAGGTGAAGTCAGAAACGCTGCGTTTTTGGCTTGCACCTTTAGTGATCTTTAATTAGAGGATGATCCAAGGGCTCTAAGTGTGCCACCTGTCCAACTATATACAAAAAACATTTATCCCTCACGAATCAGATCTGAAGCAAATCTCTTTTGCATTTTTCTTCTCTGTAAGGGCTGAGTTCTTGCAAAACCATTCTTCTTGATTGCTTTATGCTGAGTTATGATCAAGTGATCACATATTGGGGGTTTTAGTTTAATCTCTATAAAGAAGTGCCAGGCTGAGTATTTCTTTGTGATAGTTTGCAGTTGTTATCAAGAGAGTGTTGTGAGATCTATTAAGAGGAGTTGATTCTTGTTTGTATAAACTGAACAAAGGTTAAATCTAGTGCAGGGAGCCCCTCAATTTGTGGAGCTCAACGTGGATGTAGAATATTCTTTAAAGGATAGTTGAACCACGGTAAAATTCTTATGTTGTGGTTTATTGTTGTGATTGATTGTGTGTTTAGATTGTTGTGGATTGAGTAGATTGATTTAGGCTAGGGATTATAACAGTGGTATCAAAGCCAATTAGTTGATTTTGTTGAATCTTGGAAGTCTAGGGTTTCACGATCTTGAAAGAATTAGTTCATCCGTGACTTGGCAATTGTTAAAGAGTTCTTTATCCATCGTTTCCTAACAACCTAGGGCATTTTCGACCTTTAGGGATTAGCAATCAAAGAGGTTCTTGAATTCTTAGGGTTTGTCAAATTTGGGGCTTTCTTGATCTGTTACCATTTTTGGTACTCTAGATTAGTTACGTTTCCTAGCCAGTAGTCAATTGTTAGAATATCAAACAATCTTGGGTAGAACACCAGGGTTTCTTGAAATCTTTCAAAACCAATACCAAACAAAAATTTCTTCATGACTACTACACGCATGGAGATTATCCAATGTGATGGGAAAATAGACTTCAACAGTTGGAAAAAGAAAATGAAGGCATTACTCTCACATAATAAGGTTGCTATTGCATTGGAGAAGGATGCAATGAAGTGGCCGGAAGAGAAGTTAAAGAAAAGAAGGCGAGAGGCGAGGAAGCTACAACCTCATTGTGATGAACCTGTCAGACAACGTCCTCAGAAAGGTAGATGGTATGGACACACCATTGACATTATGGGGTAAACTCGAATCCCTCTATGCTTTACAATCTGCTCCAAACTTAGCTTTCTTAAAGGGTGCTTTATTTGCATATAAAATGGAGAGTTCTAAGTCAATAGAGGATAATCTGGATGAATTTTTAAAAATGACCATAATATTGAAAAGGACTGACCAAGAACTAGAAGATACTAGTCTGGCCATGATTTTGCTTAATTCTTTGACTGAGAATTATCAGGTAGTTAAAAATGCCCTGCAATATAGTGGAATTGTTCCCAGTCTTAATTTAATCATTGCTGGGTTAAAAGCCAGGGAGTTAGAACTAAAAGTCCAGAAACATAATGAGAGTAATCTGTTTGTGAAGGGTAGATCAGATTCAGGTAAGTCAGGAAGTAGTGCTCAAAAAGTGACTAATGCTAAGAATAGAAAGAAAGGGAAGGGTTTTAATAAGAACAAGTCTAAAATTAGGAAAGTGTTTTCATTGTAACAAGCTAGGACACCTAAAGAAGAACTGTTATGATTGGATTAGAAAACAGAAGCATGTTAACACTGAAAGTAACCTAGCTTCTAATAGTGGCAGCATAAATGAAACTGAAGTTCTCACTTTATCCAAAACTGATCAGGTTCATGAGTGGGTTCTAGACTCAGGATGTTCATTCCATATGAGCCCTAATAAAGAATGGTTCCAAAATTTTGAAACTGATGAACATGAAACTGTATATATGGGGAATAATAATGCATGTAGAGTTAGGGGGTGGGTAGTATAACTCTGAAATTGAATGATGGTAGGTTGATAATGCTAACTAGGATTAGATACATCCCTGAACTCAAACGAAACCTAATCTCCCTAGGTACCCTAGATGAATCTGGCTGCTGCTATAAGGTTGAGAATGGTTGTTTGAATGTTTATAGAAATAACAGTATAGTCTTAAAGGGTTATAAAAAGGAATGGCCTTGTATATACTATGTGGACAACATTGCACTAAGAATCCTAACACTGCACTTGTTTCTACAAAGCCTAATGTAACTGAAAAGTGGCATATAAGGATGGGCCACATGAGCCAAAAGGGAATGAACATTCCTCTGGGAACAAGGGGCCGTTTGGTAAAGATAACATAACCAGCCTTGACTTTTGTGAAAACTATGTTTTGGGTAAACAACATAGGGTGAACTTCACCAAAGGGACTCACCTAGCTACCAATTGCTTAGAATATCTACACGCTGATTTGTGGGGACCTGAAAAAATCAAATCACATGGGGGAAATAGCTATTTTCTTTCAATTGTAGATGATTATAGTAGAAAGGTTTGGGTTTATCTTCTTAAAACCAAGGATGAGGCCCTAGTTAAGTTTAAGAGCTGGAAATTGTTAGTAGAAAACCAAACAGATAGGAAGGTCAAAACCCTTAGGACTGACAATGGCTTGGAATTCTGTAACACTGAGTTTGATAAATTCTGCACTAATCAAGGTATTTTGAGGCATAGAACTGTAAGAAAAACCCTCAACAAAATGGAGTTGCTGAGAGGATGAATAGAACTTTACTAAAGAAGGTGAGGTGCCTTTTGTTCACTTCTAGGTTACAAAAAACATTTTGGGGAGAAGCTTTAGCCACAGCTGATTATCTAGTAAATAGAAGCCCTTCTAGTGCCATAGAATTTATGTGTCCTGAGGAGAAATGGTCAGGAAGGAAGCCAAACCTGGATCACTTAAGAATATTTGGGTGTGCAACATATGCACACATAGTTGAAGGGAAGTTAGAACCTAGATCAATTAGGTGTGTCTTCCTAGGATACCAAAAGGGGACAAAGGGCTATAGGTTGTGGGATAGAGAATCCCTAAGGGGTAAAAGTAATTATGAGTAGGGATGTGGTGTTCAATGAAATGGTATTCCCTTGTATATCCACTAATACTGATGCAGGTACAATGAGCAATATAAATCAGCATCCCACTCAACCAGGGACTACACAGATTGAGGTGGAGTCATCAAGACATCATCTTGAGTTGTTCCAACATGATGAGGAACCTGAACAAGACACTGCCCAACCTGCCCAACTTGTTCAACCTGATCAAGCAACTGAAGAAGAAGAAGGAGGAGGTGAAGAACCCTAGAAGACTTGTCCCAATATTAGTTGGCAAGGGACAGGACCAGAAGAGAGGTAAGGCCACCTGCTAGGTACTCTTATGCAGATTTAATTTACACTGCTCTTCTTGGAGGTACAAAAGTACAGAGGATAGAACCAGAGACTTATGAAGAGGCAATAAGGTCCAAAGAGAAAGAAAAGTGGCTGGCAGCAATGAATGAGGAAATGGAATCCTTAAAGGTGAACATCACGTGGTCTTTGGTCCCCAAATCCCAAAGATCACAAATTAGTAGAGTGCAAATGGCTCTTCAAGGTGAAAGAAGGTATGACTCCCTCTGAACCCTTTAAGATATAAGGCCCGTTTAGTTGCTAAGGGGTATACACAAAGGGAAGGGGTGGATTTCAATGAGATTTTCTCACCCGTTGGTTAAGTTTAAAACCATTAGGATAATGTTATCCATAGTAGCTTACCATGACCTAGAATTAGAACAACTAGATGTGAAACGCATTCTTACATGGTGAGTTAGAAGAAAAAATATTCATGAGATAGCCCACTAGTTTCATAGATAAACAACTGCCTAATCATGTTTGTATGTTGCATAAGTCTTTGTATGGCCTCAAACAATCACCTAGGCAGTGGTACAAGAGGTTTGACTCCTTTATGTTGAGTATTGGGTTCTTTAGGAGCAAATACGATAGTTGTTTTTATTTTGCCTTTATTGATAAAATGCCTATATACCTGCTGCTATATGTAGATGATATGCTTTTAATAAGTAAATCTGCATCAAAGATAACAGAGTTGAAATCAAAACTAAATTCAGAATTTGCCATGAAAGATTTAGGGTGTGCTAGGAAGATTCTAGGGATGGTTATTGAAAGGAATAGAAAAAACCATGAATTAAGGATCCAGTAGTGTTCTTACCTACAAAAACTAGTCTTGAAATTTGGAATGTCAAATTCTAAACCTGTGAACCTGCCACTAGCAAGCCACTTCACACTAAGCAAGTTACAATGTCCCAAATCTGACTCTGAGCTAATTAAAATGGAAAATGTGCCTTACTCTAACACAATAGGGTCTATAATGTATGCTATGATAAGCACAAGACTAGATCTTTCTTTTGCTATTTAATTACTCGGTCGTTTTATGTCTAACCCTAGAATTGGAACATTGGAATGCAATGAAATGGTTGCTTAGATATATTAATGGCTCTTTGCATGTGGGATTGAATTATTGTAAAAGAAATTCTATACTTGATCTGGTTGGCTTTGTAGATTCTGATTTTGCAAGGGGACAAGGGACACAAGGAAGTCTACTACTTCCTATTGTTTTACCTTGGGAGGTAATTGTGTCAGTTGGAAGTCATTGGTAGCCTTGTCAACCACAGAGGCAGAATATGTGGCTATGACGGATGTGTTCAAGGAAGCTGTATGGCTGCAAGGAATTTTGAAGGAGGCAAGTCTATTGGACAGTATGGCAATCATTTATTCAGATAGTTAGAGTGCCATACACTTAAGCAAAAATCCAGTCTACCATGAGAGAACCAAACATGTTGATGTTAGGTTACATTTCGTTAGAGACTTAATTGCAAATGGGCATGATAGAACTGAAGACAACCCTGTAGACATGGGAACAAAAGTGGTTATTATGGCAAAATTCAAGCACTGCTTGAATTTGCTACACATTTAGTGAAAGGGTTGGAAGAGATAAGAAGCAATTGTGGAAAAGTTCTCTACACTAGAAATAGGTTTATGTGTTATTGCTGAAGGCTGACTTTAAGGTGGAGATTGTTAAAGGTGAAGTTAGAAACGCTGCGTTTTTGGCTTGCACCTTTAGTGACCTTTAATTAGAGGATGATCCAAGGGCTTTAAGTGTGCCACCTGTCCAACTATTTATACAAAAAGCATTTATCCCTCACGAATCGATCAAGCAAATCCTCTTTTGCGTTTTTCTTCTCTGTAAGGGCTGAGTTCTTGCGAAACCATTCTTCTTGATTGTTGTATGCTGAGTTGTGATCAAGTGATCACATATTGGGGGTTTTAGTTTAATCTTTGTAAAGAAGTGCCAGGTTGAGTATTTCTTTGTGATAGTTTGCAGTTGTGTATCAAGAGAGTGTTGTGAGATCTATTGAGAGGAGTTGATTCTTGTTTGTATAAACTGAACAAAGGTTAAATCTAGTGCAGGGAGCCCCTCAATTTGTGGAGCTCAACGTGGATGTAGACTATTCTTTAAAGGATAGTTAAACCACTGTAAAATTCTTGTGTTGTGGTTTATTGTTGTGATTGATTGTGTGTTTAGATTGTTGTGGATGAGTAGATTGATTTAGGCTGGGATTATAACATTATGTCTCCTACTTTTTCCAACTTCCTTTCATTTGTGCTTTTTTTTTAATAACACTATTCGTTGCAGGTAAAAAATATTTGAAAATATTATGTTCAACCAAAAGAGCCATCATTTCTGCCTGCTCGACTCCCAAATTTGTTATTGAATGGTTTTTCTTCAATTGCGGTGACTTAATCTGACTATTAATTTGTTCTTGAGTTGTACATTTTGTTCAATAGTCATTGTTCCTGCTGCTTTCTCTAATGAGCAGTTTTTATTTCAGGTATGAGTAAATTTTTTTTTATGTTTTACAGGATGGCATGACAACCAACATTCCTCCTCATAATCTTGGAGAGTTGGTAGATATGCTGTGTGTGTTATTACATAATCCAGAAGCCACAGTAAGTTCCCAAGGTTTTGTTTTGGCTTATTTTATTTTTACTGGTATAAATAGTTGTAATTGTAGGAAATCAGTGATAAAGAATTTGATTTTATAAAGAATCTAGGAGTATCTAGAATTTAAATTTAAATTTAAACTTAAAATAAAGATAATCCTAGCTAAGGTTATCCGTAGGTAACCTGTTTTTCCTATAACTAGAGAGATGTAACATATGCATACTGTGATGAATTAATAAAAATAAGTAGCCTGTTCTATTCTTTCAGTAATAAATGTTGGTTTTCACATTATTCCGCTCTCTATTAGTTGCCAAAATTGCTGGAATTCATGCCTGGACCTGATTTTCCAACTGGAGGACTCATTATGAGAAACCCTGGGTAATTTATATTCTTTATGCTTTTGTTAATTTATTTTATTTCACTCTCTCAGTGTACAGGCACACTTATGTTAGAAGTGATTTATTTGGTATTTTTTTAAGCATATGAGTGCGACTACATTAGGGGCAATTAGCCAAACCCCCTCCTTCCCCAATAAAGAAGAAAGGCACAAGGACCATGTACATGACAATCACTGTTTTTCCTTGCATATTGACTATATAACATTTATTGCAATTATAAACTACAAATAATTTCACTACAATTAATTCAAAATCCTGGTAATATTACGATTTTTTGTCAGTTCAACAAATGTATAGTCTAATACAAAATCAAATTGTTAATATATAGAGAAAACAATAGAGTCAGGATTTTAAACGGTTGTTTAGGAGCATGATTCGTCAATATTTTCAAACAAAAGGGAGGTTGTTGTATTCCACTACGCCATGGCTTTGTCAGACATAGCTACTAGGTATGACACATGTGACTTCCTCATAATTGTCTCTAAAAGTGTGTAAATAGAGAGAAATAGAAGAAGCCTGTCAGCCAGCCAGTGAGTATTCCAGGTTCAATTTGGACATTAAAATCAAGCTTACGATTTCCATCAAACATTGTGGTTGAGTATCAGTATTGTTTGAAACATATTATTTCAATGCTGTATTGCCTTGTTTAAATCCTAAAACTCTTTTGTGATAGTGTCCTGAGATTTAATCATTTTGTCAAGGATCTTAGATGCATATCGAACTAGGAGGATGTATTGTCGTAATAGGAAAAACTAATGTTGAATTGCTCGACTCTAAGACAAAGAGAATGACAATTATTATAAAAGAGGTGAATATCTTGGTTTTCCTTAAGGGTTTTGACAGATGTGTATATTACTTTTCAAATGGTCATTGAAATGTTGAGTTCAGAGTAATGCCATTGTTTAGTTTTTTTCCTAATGAAATAAATTCCTTACCAAATCGACAAATCCTTGCTGGTGCGAAAGATAGCTGGTGTTGTTGAGACCAAAGTAAATGTATTTCTAAAATGTGTATTTATCTTTGTATCCGTGTTCATCAAAAGTAGCATGGATGATGGTTAGCTTTTACAACAACTATATATCCTGGTAGTCGTTTAATCTATTCCTTTTCGGCACGTTTTTGCCTTATGACTACTTGAATTATAGTGCATTTAGCTCAATTGTATTCTTTGGATTTAATTAAAGCAAGTATTTCTCTCTACCTTCAATGGCATGATATCGGATTTCTTAAATACTACAACTTCTCAATAAGCATAAACAAACTGAAGGGTATATATATGTATATATATAGTAAAAATTTATTTTATGTCTTATTACATAGCACTTTTGATCTGGTAAACAATTTTTTGTTTATATGCTTTGTTACTCAATCAATCATATTCTTCTTCAATTCTTCACTTTTAAATGCCCACTGTTTTACATGTTAATTGTTATTTTTAATGTGATAGAAGCAGTTGTTACTCAATCAAAACAACACTGCAGGTGGTGTTGGAGCTCCAATTCTTTCGCTGCTTCAGCAAATATGCAGAACAATAAATGTCAAACTATTTGGGACAATATTTCTTTATTCTTGTGTTTACTAAGATGACAAAAAACGAATTAAAAGAAATTTGTAAATATGTTAAATAGAATATTTTCTGGTTAATTCAAAGCAAAACATTTTTTAACTTGTCATTTAGATAATGCGAAGAGTTTTGCAATGCAATAGCCAGAGAATGGAAGAAATGCTTCCAAAATTATTACAACTCTGAAAGGAAGGAAGACTTTTAGCCACTACCTGTTTCGTGATTTTAGGAGTAATTACAAATGTGAGCATTTCTTTAATTTATTCAATTACTTTTTAGCTTGCTCAGATTCTTGGACTAGGCATATGGAATCTCAATGCATCACTTAAAACTTGCTTTGTTTTCATGGAAAAGGTTTGATATAGTACTCTAACCACGTCCCTCTCTTTTATATTTGTGTATTTTCTTATTCGATTTAAATATTTAATGTCCTCTTACTCTTTCAATTTTCAATTTTATTTATTTATTTTTTTTGGGAATTCTTCTAGACAACATATATATATATTCCTGCTTCTGATGATGAAGCCACCTCTGCTCAACCATTAAATTGTATGTATCAAGCACTAATGATGTTCTTGAATTGTGTTTTCATTTCTTTTTAATTCTTATTAATTTAAATCTCATTCTCGCTACTAATATTTATTTTTAAATTAACATAATTTGATTTTAGGCTTTCCTCCTTGAGGTCTCAGAATCTCTTATTTTACTCTCTGTACCTGGGTCAATAAATTTATCACATCAATGAAATCCTGGGATGATTACAATAATTATGATCTAATTAAATTATATAGAAGATTAGAACTAATATATCCATTCACAGTTGTAATTTATTGTAAATCACTGAATAAAGTAAAATTATCTCTTATCTTCCCTGAGATAAGAAAATATCAGTAAGACCTAAAAATATTTAAAGTTATTGTTGGCTCTCTTCATAATTTATTGAATCATCATTCATTTACCTATTCAAATCATGTTAATTTTTCCTTCATTTTATCAAATTTGAAGAGAGAATATGATGGTTTTTGATACTTTAGAAGTGTCGTTGATGTTTTCAAAACCTCAAGGGAGGTCAAAGATGATTTTTTAAGCAAACCCTACTCTTTGTCAAGTTCTTGATTAATATAAGCTTCATAATTTCTTTTGGTAACCGGGAATGTCTAAACAAGCTTGCGCCCACCTCTAGTGGTCATCTTTATTAGTAACCAAGGAGAATCGAATTCAAGACCTCTTGAATAATACCACTAAGAGCAAGCTTCATAATTATGAGGGTTGAATAATCTTTTCACCCTCAATCTATTGCAAAAGAGTATTTTCTCCCCTTGATTTCTAAAACACGTTATGTTGCACACATTTTTTGAATTCAAGTATAAAAACTTAATTGTGAAAGGGTAATATTGTCAATTCATAATGTTATATTAGATTTTCTGTCTCCAAGATGTTAAATATGTGAGGTGAACTGACAAGATTACCTTTTCACAGTTTAGTTTTAACGCTTGAATTCATAAAATAATTTTTTTTTTTTTTTTCACAATAGATTGAGGGTTAAAATGTTATTCGGCCTAATTATGAGCAATATTACAGATTAAAGAATTAATTATGGATGAAAGAGTTAATTAGCTTAATTCCTATACACAAATTGTATATGCTCTTCTTTCATACATTGATTTATTCAACCGTTTGTAACCATTCTATGGAAAGTTGTTGGACCGCATATACAGTAGGCTCCTTATCCCTTAAAATATTAATTATTTATATGATATTTAAATTAATGAGTTATGAATAACCATTAAAAATATCTCTTAGGAAAATTCATTTTTCCTATACAACTACTTTATTCAATTACTTTATTTATCCAACTACTTTATTTATTGCTTAATTCATTTTTCTCCATTAAGGGTTTTTAATAAGGCCTAGTGACTAGTTAGGAAAATTCAACATTATCAATTTAAGTCACTCTCAAATACACAATTTTCTTCTTGTTATTAATTTTTGTTAAGAATCGGAATGTTTTCAATCTATCCATTACAGGTATAAAGGGCTCATCAGCAAGCCGACCCACTTTGAATGATACAATTGCGCAGTCTTTACCTCTACACTATACTAATTCCATAGCGAATACGGTTGCAAGTGAAATTGTTGCGACTAACCCGCAAAATGAAGAGAATGACGATAATCCATTCCAAAGGCTAAAAGGAGCTAAAACATTAACGATCTAGAAGGAATTTAAAGAGGTCATTTTACCTGACGAAACCAAGAAGACAAAATGTGTCCATTGTAAGGTCAGACTTCAGATTACGGCCACCAGGGGCACAACCCAATTTTCAAGACATTTGAAAGGGTGTGTGAGGCGATCAATTTCCCTAAGGCAATGACATATTAATTTTGACATTAATTTTCTCACTGCAAATTCAAGTGTTGGTGGAAATGTGTTGCCTCCTCTTATAGGTGGCAGGTTCAATATGGCATGGATGTGGGAACTAATTGCCCCTTAGGTGCTTATGCATGAGCATCTATTTTCTATTGTGGAGGAGGAGGGTTTTAACAATATGCTAAAGTATGGGATGCCAAAGTGAGATAAGATACCATGCAATACAAGTAAGAATGATTGTGTGAAGGTGTATGAAAAAGAAGTTGAAGAGTTTGTTGAGGAGTGTCAGTAAAATTAGTTTGATAATGGATTTATGGAATTCAAGTTATCAAAAGATTGAATACATGGTTCTAGCAGGGCATTAGATAGATAGTAATTGGAAGTTGAACAAACGGGTTTTAAGTTTTGTTCATTTACCTCCTCCTTGTGGTGATGTGCATATTGCTAATTGCATATATAAGTGATTGAGGGAATGGGGACTTGAGAACAAGGTTAGCATGATTTTAGTTGACAATGCTTCTAGTAATGATGCTGCAATAAGGTTTATAAGGGAGAATTTGACAATTAGCAGGAAGCTCATGTGTGGGGGTAAATTGTTCTGGGTTCAATGCTATGCACACATTTTGAATCTTATGGTTCAAGATGGCCTGTCTCAGATTAAGTACATCATTGAAGACATCCACGATAGTGTGTCGTATATCAATCAATCAAAAAGCAGGCTTATCATGTTTTCAGAGACTATGCAATTCTTACAGTTGCCTCACAAAATGTTCATTCTTGATTGTAAAACAAGACAGAATTCAACTTATAAGATATTGGCAATGACTTTTATGTTTAAAAAGGCGTTTCCAATATTTAGTGAAAGAGACTTGGGTTATCATTTTTGTCCCCAGGAACAAGATTGGGAGAAGGTAGAGAAAGTATGCGAAATTCTAAAAGTTTTTAGTGTTACCACTAATATTATATATGGGAGTGATTATCTAACACCAAACTTATTTTTTAATGAAGTTTCTCATATCAAAGTATTGTCGGATAAAAAGTCAGCAAGTGCAGATGAATTCATTTGGGCCATGGTGAAGAAGATGAAATGAAAGTTTGATAAGCATTTTTTTTTTTTTTTTTTGTTTGGGGTTCGGTCTCTTGGGGGTGGGGTGTAATTTCCTAACGTCTGTAGCTGCTGTCTTGGACCCTAGGTTAAAGATGAGGCTGATTGAGTTTTGCTTCGGTAGGATGAATGGTGAACATGAAGCACGAGAATATTTAATAAAATTTCAAGAGACGTTGTATGAGTTGCATGGGGGAATATGTTGCTGATAATCAATCTTCTCCCATTGACCACAATGTTGTAGTGTTATAGAAGTCGAAGGGGTTGGTGGGGGAATGAGGAAGGAAACAGTTTGTCTGAATTTACAAATTATTTGGAGGCAATTGAAGCTGAAGAATTGGATAAATTTGAATTAGATTCTTATCTAGTAAAGGGATGTTATAAGTGTAAGGACTCTCATGAGTGTTTTGAAGCTTTACAGTGGTTGAAGGCAAATAGTGCGAAGTACCCTATCTTATCTAGGATGGCTCATGATATATTATCTATTCTTATCACCACAGTGGGTTCAAAAGGTACTTTTAGTGTCGGGAGTAGAGTTATTGACACTTATCAAGCATCGTTGTTGTCGAAAGCAATGCAAGTGCTACTATGTACTGGTGATTGGTGTTGCAATCTCCATGGAGTGAAGAAAATGAACAAGGTAAATTCCATTAATAAAAAAAATGTAAAACTATTTTTGCCCCTTTTATTTAGTATTTACTTTTATTTTATTCCAACTTAATCTGTTTTTTTCTTTTTCCTTTTTGTATTTTAGAAAGGGATTAAACTAGTGGAGATTAAGCTTCCTATCCCTTCACATGATGGAAATCAGGAGATTGTTTGATCCTCCTTACATTGATAACAAGTAATTGTTTGTGCAAATAGATTGTTTCAATCATATATTTTTTGTCTTATGACTTGTACAAAATTAATAATTCTACATCTATTGCTTTCCTCTTTCAAGACAGGCGGTGGTTTCTTTTTGATGTTTGCTTGGCTTGTTGAAGTGATTAGATTCAAAAGCAAATGTTGTTGGAGTTGTATAATTTCTGTTGTTGTGGTGGGTTATTGGAGACTTTGGAGTGATGGATTACAGATGGTATTGTTGAGATAGTTATGACTTTTGTTGTTGTGGTGGGTCTGTGTTGTTGTCTTGGACCCTAGGTTCAAGATGAGGTTGATTGAGTTTTGCTTCGGTAGGATGTATGGTGAACATGAAGCACGAGAATATTTAATAAAAGTTCGGGAGACGTTGTATGAGTTACATGGGGAATATGTTGCTGATAATCAATCTTCTCCCATTGACCACAGTGTTGTAGTGTTGTAGAAGTCGAAGGGGTTGGTGAGGGAATGAGGAAGGAAACAGTTTGTCTGAATTTACAAATTATTTGGAGGCAATTGAAGCTGAAGAATCGGATAAATTTGAATTAGATTCTTATCTGGGAAAGGGATGTTATAAGTGTAAGGATACTCATGAGTGTTTTGATGCTTTACAGTGGTTGAAGGCAAATAGTGAGAAGTACCCTATCTTATCTAGGATAGCTCATGATATATTAGTTATTCTTATCACCACGGTGGCTTCAAAAGGCACTTTTAGTGTAGAGTTATTGACACATCAAGCCTCATTGTTGCCGAAAGCAGTGCAAGTGCTACTATGTGCCAATGATTGGTGTTGCAATCTCCATGGAGTGAAGAAAATGAACAAGGTAAATTCCATTAATGAAAAAATGTAAAACTATTTTTGCCCCTTTTATTTAGTATTTACTTTTATTTTATTCCAACTTAATCTGTTTTTTTCTTTTTCCTTTTTGTATTTTAGAAAGGGATTAAACTGGTGGAGATTAAGCTTCCTATCCCTTCACATGATGGAAATCAGGAGATTGTTTGATCCTCCTTACATTGATAACAAGTAATTGTTCAAATAGATTGTTTCAATCATATATTTTTTGTCTTATGACTTGTACAAAATTAATAATTCTACATCTATTGCTTTCCTCTTTAAGGACAGGCGACGGTTTCTCTTTGATGTTTGCTTGGTTTGTTGGAGTGATTAGATTCAGGAGCAAATGCTATTGGAGTTGTATAATTTCTGTTGTTGTGGTGGGTTATTGGAGACTTTGGAGTGATAGATTGCAGATGGTATTGTTGAGA
This sequence comes from Pistacia atlantica, assembly GCA_026229545.1. Lineage (NCBI taxonomy): Eukaryota > Viridiplantae > Streptophyta > Magnoliopsida > Sapindales > Anacardiaceae > Pistacia > Pistacia atlantica. The sequence goes on along the minus strand of CM047899.1, from coordinate 31,467,157 downwards.
ATTGAGATAGTTATGATTTTTGTTGTGGTGGGTGATATATTGCAGGCGTTATGAGTTGTTTTGGGTTATTGGAGTTATGAGTTGTTGCGGCTTTTTGGAATCATGACTTGTTTATTGGAAATCTAGAATTGTTCCTTCTATCTGCCAAACATTTTTTGATGTTACAGAAGTTGAATGCCTTTTCAGATTTCATATAGGTTTTTTGGTCACTTTTATTCTATATTTATATAGTGGCATATAGTAAGAAATTGGAAACAACAGCCACTCCATTTCATTTTGCATGCACAATATTTAAGTATCTTCCTCAATACTGACTGATTTTCTGCCAAGTTTAAAGTTTGATTATCATCATGAACATTTTATAGTTGCATGTTTGATTATCTCCCAAGTTTGATTAATGTGTGACAGAAGAATTTCTTTGATTAGATATGAAATTTAGCATGTTTGCAAGCTACAGTAGGATTATTGAATTCGAGCTCAAGTCAGGCTCAAATGAAGAAAAATTGAGCATAGCTCCAATCCGCTTGAGCTCGAGCCTAACATCTCAAGCTCGGCCAAAGCTCAAGCTCAACACTATAGGAGCCGAGTTGAGTTAGAACAACCGAAGCTCGGCTTGGCTTGTTTACAACCCTAATTGCAAGACAAAACCTGCTCTAATACCAAGTTGAAACAATTGACTGCCAAAAAACTTGTATATATGATGGTGATTTTTTCATGTTCCTATTTAAGTATATGGGCCCTCAAAAACAAAACATGTTGGTTTGGTTTGCATTACATAATTGTTTACATCTATTACGCATGTATCTTTAGGACATCATTGTGGCACTGGATAAAGAGGCTAGAATACGTCAAATACTTGAAGAAAAAATTTCAGTGATGCAGCCAAGGTGGACTCTCTAAGGAATGGAAGGTTTTCCTAATAAACTTTATTTCTTTTCATATTGCCTTATGGCATACATTTTTTTCTAATTTTTTATTGTAATATTTTATGTTTGGTAGAATGCGTTTTTGTTTCTAATAAAGATTACTCCCTAGGATTTGAATTCTATTTAGACTAAGTTGGCATAATTAATTGTGCATATTCTCATTGGAATTGTTTTCTATTTTGTGCTGGTTCTATTGTGGTGAGGGCTAAATGATTAATGCTTGTGGCTAGATTAAATATTGAGTTTGATGACATAGTTTATGGCATATTTGCATAGTTTATAGCAGATTTGCCATGCCTTCTCGAATTGTGTCATGAGAATTGTTAATATCGCAAAAGAGGTTGAATGAAAAAGACTTGTTGAAATACATAAGAAATTGTTGTGAGCTTAGATATATTGTTAGAGCAAACATTATTTCCCATAGGAAAAAATTCAATTCCTTTGAAAGAAGCTTTATATTTATTTGTTCATAATTCTCAACCTAATATCGTACAAATGCATCAAGTTGCTGTTTAATGTTGTGGCTTTACTGCTGATATCTGAATTTGCTCTGACATTAGTTCAACTTTTGTTGCAAAACATATTGAAATATCTTTGTGGTTCTTCGGTTTAGGATTTGTTGGTTCTGCATATCATTTTATTAGTCAACTCCGTTTCATGAAATATTAAGAGGAATATCTTGTCAGGATAGCTGCTTTGGCTAGAATTTTGTTAAATTCTATCTTTTTATATATATTTAATGCAGAATTCAAACTATCGGAGGACCAAGCTAATAATATAGTGATTGGGTTCATAGAAGACTCTTTCGAGCCGAAGGTGCATATAATTCTATCGATGACAATTTATTTTATGTTTGCTCGATCAAATTTTTAGGATTATAGTTTTCACAAATAATACCATATTAAGGAGATTTTGTTCTTGTTATTGGTCAGAGAAACGAGTTAGTCATCAATAATAAAATGAGAACGGAAGAAATTATGAAGCTAGAAGAACTATTGTCAAGCAAGAGAAATATACTACAGGTAAAATATTTTTGAGTAATTAGATGTTAGAGTTAATGTGAAACACAAGTAGTCTTTAGTAGATTTACAAATTTATGGAGCTTCTTCTAATTCTAGAGAGACAAGTCACCTTTAGCTTCAATTTGTTTTCCTTTCCTTCTCTTCCTTTTTCGTATGTAAAACTTATATGCAAAACAATTTCAATGTTATGATTTATCTGATATGCTTGCTCATAGAATCTATCCAACCAGTTAGATTCTGGTTCCACTTCAGTGCTTGTTGACTCTCTGAAGCTGTAATTTGCTATTTATGTGTGTATGTCTCACTCTATGCATATGATATTGTTGTTAGCTCTGTGAGACCTTCATTAATCAAATGCTGTTATGCTTAATAGAATTTTGTTTGATTAAGACTAAGTAGCGTAAAAAACCTTGTCTTTGAAATATCATGAACAGTTCCTATAGGTTGAGCACCCACTTTATTTTCATTTTGAATTTTATGGAAGATTTTTCAACCTTAACCCCAAGCAAAAGAAACTATGCATATATTGAGGAAATCCTAATATGCTTGGATTGGTATCCTTCAATATCAGTATAAAGTTTGTTTTCTTTTTTTTTGGAAAAAGATTTGTGGTCCCTTACCTTACTGTTAAATATTTAACATAGCATATCCATGATTCCTTCCTATGAAAATTGATATAGAAATCCTTGATATGGATTTATCTCTCTTATCTTTATCAAATATAATTATCTTAGCTTGGTATCACAGGGGAAAAAAAACAAAGGAAGGAAATTTTGTGATGCTACTTTTTACCCAACCTTTGGAAATAACAAATATATGCAAAAGAAACTATGCATATATTGAGGAAATCTTAATATGCTTGGAAATAGGAAATCTATTTGTACAATACACATAAGAAGAATAGATTTTTTATTTCCAAAGGTTGGGCAAAAAGTAGCATCACAAAATTTCATTCCTTTTTTTTTTTTTTCCCCCCTCTGTGATACCAAACTAAGATAATTATATTTGAGCAAGACAAGAGAGATAAATCCATATCAAAGATTTCTATATCAATTTTCATAGGAAGGAATCATGGATATTCTATGTTAAATATTTAAGGGTAAGGTAAGGGCTCACAAGTCTTTTTCAGAAAAAGAAAACAAACTCTATATTGAAGGATACCAATCCAAGCATATTAGGATTTCCTCAATATATGCATAGTTTCTTTTGCTTGGGGTTAAGGTTGAAAAATCTTCCCTAAAATTCAAAATGAAAATAAAGTAGGTGCTCAACCTATAGGAACCGTTCATGATATTTCAAAGACGGGGTTTTTACTGTATGTCTCAATCAAACAAAATTCTATTAAGCATAACAACATTTGATTAATGAAGGTCTTATAGAGCTAACAACAATATCATATGCATAGACTGAAGACATACACACATAAATAGCAAATCACAACTTTAGAGAGTCAACAAGCACTGAAGTGGAACCAGAATTTGACAGGTTGGATAGATTCTATGAGCAAGCATATCAGATAAATCATAACATTGAAGTTGTTTTTCATATAAGTTTTACATACGAAAAAGGAAGAGGAGTAAATGAAAACAAATTGAAAATAAAGGTGACTTGTCTCTCTAGAATTAGAAGAAGCTCCGTAAATTTGTAAATCTACTAAAGACTACTTGTGTTTCACATTAACCCTAACATCTAATTACTCAAAAATATTTTACTGTATATTTCTCTTGCTTCATAGTAGTTCTTCCACTTCATAATTTCTTCCATTCTCGTTTTATTGTTGATGACTAACTCGTTTCTCTGACTAATAACAAGAACAAAATCTCCTTCAAATGGTATTATTTGTGAAAACTATAATCCTAAAAATTTGATCATGCAAACAAAAAATAAATTGTCATTGGCAGAATTATATGCATCTCCGGCTCGAAAGAGTCTTCTATGAACCCAATCACTATATTATTAGCTTGGTCCTCTGATAGTTTGAATTCTGCATTAAATATATATAAAAAGATAGTATTTAACAAAATTCTAGCCAAAGCAACTATCTTGACAAGATATTCCTCTTAATATTTCATGAAACAGAGTTGACTAATAAAATGATATACAAAACCAACAGATCCTAAACCGAAGAATCACCCAAAAGATATTTCAATATGGTTTGCAACAAAAGTTAAACTAATGTCAAAGCAAATTCAGATATCAACAGTGAAGCCACAACATTAAACAGCAACTTGATGCATTTGTACGATACTAGGTTGAGAATTATGAACAAATAAATATAAAGCTTCTTTCAAAGGAATCGAATTTTTTCCTATGGGAAATAATATCTAGGCTCACAACAATTTCTTATGTATTTCAACAAGTCTTTTTCATTCGACCTCTTTTGCAATATTAACAATTCTCATGACACAATTTGAGAAGGCATGGCAAATCTACCATCAACTATGTCCTCAAACTCAATATTTAATCTAGCCACAGGCATTAATCATTCAGCCCTCACCACAATAGAACCAACACAAAATAGAAAACAATTCCAATGAGAATATGTACAATTAATTATGCCAATCTAGTTTAAATAGAATTCAAATCCTACGGAGTAATCTTTATTAGAAACAAAAACACATTCTACCAAGCAAATAAAAACTTAGAAAAAAGTATGCCATAAGACAATATGAAAAGAAATAAAGCTTATTAGGAAAACCTACCACTCCTTAGAGAGTCCACCTTGGCGGCATCACCAAAAATTTTTTCTTCAAGTATTTGATGTAAACATAGGAAAACTCCTAATGCGTGAGCGTTAGACGTGCATTAGACGTGCGTTTGGGAAAGACTCATGGCACTGAGAGAGTGAACGAGTGAAGAATTCTTTTATGAGAAAATGTGTCAGGAGAATAAAAGGGTAAGACAGTGGGATTTGTGGATATTCTTGAAAAAAGTTAAGAAAAGGGAAAAGGAGGTGGCTAACCCTCGAAGCTCAGTCGTATCTTTTATTTTTTCTATTTTCATTTCATTTTCGTGTTGTTATTGTTCCTTGATAGTTAGTGGAATAGTGCTCTTTTGATTATATATATAATGTTCATTGTGATTGCTATGTTTGGTCTGTTGTTTGGTTGGGAAGATGATTGTTTGTTGTTTGTGTGATTAAACAGGAGTGGTGTTCTATCAGAAAACAATGAGAAACTATAAAATTACAAGAAATTTTATCACTAAAAAACACAAAAATACAAAGTAAAACTACACTTGTAAGTTTGAGAGAGATGTGAAGAAACATGAGACAAGCAATCACCTGAAGTACATCTTTCAGATCCATTCGCTTAAGTTTTCCATCAACTATACTATTATATAAGGCAAGAACTACATCAAAATGTGTGATATACAAGGAAGTTTTATATCCTATTGGACGTAAATTAACATAACTAATTTTTCACAAACTTCTTAATTCTCCACATCATCCCCATGGGTAAGAAATTAACCCATATTGGATGAAAATAATATCAGACTTCAAAATAATTTATTTCTTTTCATAGTATTGATGGTAGAAAAGAAACTACTCACCACATCATGTTGTTGACAAATTTGGATTGTAGACGAGTCTGATGATAAAGATTGTTTAAAACGATTGATGGGTCAGCTCCCCGTTTTAGCTGTAGGGATTAGATACAGAGTTCTTTCAGTCAGATATTTTAGCATAGTAGAAATCATAAAGAATAGTCATATGAAACAACTAAGAAATGTTAAAGAAGAGCATATTAATTGATATTATCATACCTCAATGACTATACGCAATTCACAACCATCACTTTCATCTTGGATAGCACTAACGCCATCTAACCTCTGTTAAATAAAATAAAGCAATACATGCAGGTAAAAGGTTTACTAAAAAACAACCAAATTAATCAAATATGACTACTAAACATGCAGTATAGCCAAGTCACAACTGCTGTTTCTCTATTTGTTATAAAACTTTTGATAAGAAAAATACAAAGAGAAATAAACATTTTAGAAATACATTTACCTTGCTCTCAACAAGGTCAGCTATCTTCTTCACCAGAAAGGATTTTCTAACTAAGTAAGGCATCTATTTCATTAGGAAAAAAATTAAACATATCATTAGTCTGAACTTAACATTTCAATGCCAATTTGAAAAGCAATACGCACATCTGTCAAAACCGTTAAGGAAAACCAAGATATTCACCTCGTTTATAATAATTGACATCCTCTTTGTCTTGGAGTCGAGCAATTCAACATCAGTTTTTCCTCTAATAACAATATATCCTTTCCCAAATCGATATGTATTTAAGATTCTTGACAAAACAATTAAATTTTAGGACACTAATCACAAAAGCAGTTTGGATTTAAATAAGGCAATACTGCATTGAAAGAATATGTTTCAAACAATACTTATACTCAAGCACAATGTTCGATAGAAATCATAAGCATGATTTGATGTCCAAATTGAACCTAGAATACTCACTGGCTGGTTGACATGCTTTTCTCCTTCTCTCTATTTACACACTACTAGAGACAATATTGAGGAAGCCGCATGTGTCATACCTATTAATTATGTCTGATAGAGTCATGGCATAGTTGAATAGAACTACATTCCTTTTGTTTGAATATATTAACAAATCATGCTCCTAAATAACCCTTTAAATTCCTGGCTCTATTGTTTTCTCTATATATTCACAATTCCATTTATATTAGACCCTACATTTGTTGTATTGACAAACTATCATGATATTGCAAACGTTTTGAATAAATTGTAATGAAATTATTGATAGTTTATAATTGCAATAAATGTTATATAGTCAATATGCAAGGAAAAACTTACCCATTGTTTCCCATTATAGGCCCTCCAATTGGAAAATCAGAACCAGGCATGTATTCCAACAATTCTTGCACCTAATAGAAAGTGGGATAATGCGAAAACCAACATTTATTACAACTATTAATAACAATAGCAATAAAATTAGCCAAAATACTAACAATTAGATAGCAAGTAGAATTATAAAGAACCAAAGAAAGAGAGGGGAAGTTACTCTAGCTTTTGGATTATGAATCAATGCACAAAGTACATCAACTAACTCTCCAAGATTATGAGAAGGAATGTTGGTTGATATGCCAACTTGTAAAACATAAAATGATCTGACATAAATTTTTTTTATTCATATTTGAAATAAACATTGTTCATGAGAGAAAGTAGCAAGAACAATGAAAATCGAACAAAATGTATAACTAAGTAAAAAATAGTTAGAATAAGTCACCGCAATCCCAAATGATCCATTCAGCAACAGATTGGGGAGTTGTGCAGGCAGAACTAGGGGCTCTTTTTTAGATGAGTCAAAGTTCGAAACAAAATCCCCCTGCAATGAGATCCAATATGATGGATAACTATAATAATGATCATTAAAGCATGCAAAATTATAAATGATTATGAGACAAGAAATAACACTTACAGAATCTAACTCTAAGTCTGCCAACATCATTGCTTCAGCTAGTGGCTACACAAGAAAAAATTAAAGAAAGCAAATAATCTTTAAGAACAAAGAAGTAGAACTATGAAGCAAAGTGATTCACTAGAATAAACAATTATGTTTCACAAGAAAATTCATCCAAGTAGAATAGCATAAATTTAAATGAACATTAAATTATAATACACACATCCAATCTGACTCTGCACGCAGCACAATACACGCAAGTAGGATCTGCTGAAATGAAAAGATGATTTACTGAGAAACCTTGCAAGAAAGATCATGTGGTGAATTTCACATAAATGAGAGAATGGAGTAACATTTTCTCTCATTTTACTTGTGTCATTCGAACCATAGAATCAAACACAGTAAGTATTCCATGTGGATGATATTTAGCCAGGACTCGGAACCAAAGAACAAAGGCCTAAACAAGAATGCGAAAATTCTAGAGAAAATCTGTATGTTTTGTGTGTTTACTTTATTTCATAAAAAATGAATGAATACAAGTATAAAAAAACACTTCTTCACTCCAATTCACTAGCACAAACCACAACTTAATTTGCACAAATCATACACAAGCACACATCATACTGCACAACTTCTTCAATATTATCACACACCAACACACATCATATTGCACAACTTCTTCAATACCAGCATACTACACAATTTCTACAGCACCAACACACACAATGACAGAGATTGTACTGCAAATTCACATGCACACAAATTTCTACAACACCAGCACACACAATGACAGAGATGCAAGTGAAATAATGATAGCAAATAGAGCATTCTAACCTCCCCACTATATAAGCACTTGTCTAAGTGTGTTCGGATGATAAGCCACGATCATGCATTGTAAACCTGTGGCAAAATTAAAAAGAAAAAATATAGAAGCCAAACCTAGGATCAAAACTGCATAAATAACTGCATAAGTTGAAGCTGAAAAGGAGACGCAACTGGCCTATGCCGAACATGCAGGACTTGTCAGACTTTGCAGACAATATTCTCAAAATTCTCAACGAGAACAAGGGAGGGGGCTAACTTAGCTTGTTTTTTAGGCTTAATTGTATTAATAGTGGGAGACCATTAACATACTATTAGTCAATCAAACTATTGGGAGTATGGACATTTTCTTTGTTTAAAAAATCTGGAATAAACAGATTAAACTTTACCTTACATTCCAATTCAAGCAACAGTCCTCACGCTTTCAGCATCACAAAACACAATTACTTTAAAGAATTTGCTTATCTTCTAGAGGAGATCAGGTGAGGCTCGGGAGTTGTACGTTAAAATTATAATAGCACAAGCATTCTGTTTTTTATTTCTTAACCATTCATTGTTTTGCAATCTGTTTTAGGAAGGAAGCTGGCTGAAATGCATAAAGCTAGGAAATCTAGGTAAAGGTTTTGGTTTTGATGTTGATAATACCATTGGCATTCTGTTTTTTAATTTCTTAATCATGTGCGAGACCAGATCACCAGATTACTCTACTAACTTTCATACAGGAAATGGTTACACAAAAGGGGTCAAGAACTACATAGATCTGATACATTCAACAACCGTTCCTAGGTTGTTCGATCTCAAAAAGTCAAATAATCGATTAGAAGGTACTTACAGGATTCTCCGATGAATTGGCATTAATCCGTCTCTAAAATTAGGCAAAGCCCGATGCAAAACAAATAATGAACGAGGTTGGGTGGTCCGTGTGGCCATGGTCGATGAGCTGGTTAGCTCGTATACTTCATATGCTAAATCCATCTCTAACATCAAGCAAAACCCGATGTAGAATGGATTTAGCATATGAAGTATACGAGCTTCGACCATGGCCACACGGATCACACAACCTCATTCATTGTTTCCAAACTTAACATCGGTATTGTCGGATGGATGGAGGAGGAGGGAGAGAGGGAAGGAAGGAGAAAAGTTGATAGGAGCGGGTAAGACAGAGTGAGTAACGGTGGTGGTGGGGGCGAAGCAAAATGGAGGAGAAATGCATTTTGATGGCTTAGTAGTCTCGCGTAGTGGTCTCATGGTGGTGATGGGGTAAGGAATAGGGTCGAACAAATTGCGAGAATATTTGTTTTGGATTATTTTTCAAATGCGCGGCTCACGGTGGTGATGGGGTAAGGAATAGGACTTGCTTTTCAAATGCGTAGCTCACGGTGATGATGGGGTAAGGAACAGGGTTTGTAAAATTGGGGAGTGAATGTGAAAATTTAACTCTCCGGCCATCCCAAGTTTCCATTTAATAAAATCGCCTTGAAAATGTTTTTCATTTTTTTTTAATTTACAGAAGTTGACGTGGCGCAGTTAGGATTCATTAAGCATGTAAAATGGGTTAAAATGAAAAGATTAAAACATATGTGGGCAAAAATAATTAATGAAAGTTTTTTAAAAATGAGCCCCACCTATTCAAATCGCTTAATCGAAACTCATTAGGGCAAAAATCAATTTCTTGAACCCTAAATGGAGACTGTGCGATTTCTAATCGAAACTACAAATTTTCACACCAAATTTAATCCTAAAATTGATTTCTTGAACCCTAAACAAAATCTCTGCGATTTCCGGCGATACATTCCACATTCACAATCGAAACTACAAAATTTCACACCAAATTCAATCTTAAAATCGATTTCTTGAACCCTAAACAGAATCTTTGCGATTTCCAGCGATACAATCCACATTCACAATCGAAACTGTAAATTTTTACACCAAATTCAATCCTAAACCATGGCTGACATTCACAATGAGGAGGAAAACCCAACGCCACTTCGAATCCTAGAGTCTGATGGCGCAAGCAATTTAATGGCTGCTCCAGTGGATCATCTGATCAGTGCAGGTGGTCCACAGGTAGAGGAGACGATGGTGGCACAACAACAGAGAGAAGAATCGCAAAACAGTTTTGAAGAGGAGGAGGCCAGCGAGAATTCAGGCAAGTAGGAGGAATCCGGCGAGAATTCAGGCCAGGAGGAGGAGGCCAACAAGAATTCAGGCTAGGAGGAGGAGGTAACCTAGAATGCAGGTGACGAGGAGGCCGGCGAAGAAAGTGTACATATTTGTTTTAGGAGTATTGCTCTAAACTATCGCTTAAACGATCATTTGTATCACTTAAGCGATTAATCTCTTTTACTCATGGTCGCTTAAGCGATTCCAAATCACTTAAGCGATCTTGTCCGAGGCAGAATCATCATCTACCCAGATCTAAGATCGCCTAAGAGATCTTTTCATCTTTACTCTTGGTCTCTTAAGCGATTTCAGATCGCTTAAGCGATCTTGTCCAAGGCAAAATCATCTACCCAGATCTAAGATTGCTTAAGCGATCCGAAATCGCTTAAGCAACCACAAAGGTAATTTTTTGTTGCTGATATTTTGTTTATTAGTTGTTTTGGTTTATTTTTGTTGTTGATATTTTATTTATATAGATTGTGTAGATTGTGCGGATCGTAAACTATAGAGACTACGAGTTGGACATTGTAAGTGATAATGTACCGTACTTCCCTGTAAGGGTGACGGTCAGGTCAAGTTGGGATGTTTTTGATAGAATAAAGGAGATTTTAGGTGGAGTGAGGAATGATAAAGAACGATTCAAAGAGAGTTGTTTCGGTCAGTGTTTTAAAATCAGAACAAATTGGAAAAAGGCATTCTAGGGGCAATGAGTGCATTATATGTTGCTGCACTCAGTAAAATGCAAAAAAAAAGAAAGAAATGTGGTTCGTGGTGGATGGAAAGCCACTACATTTTGGGATGATAGAATATACCTTGGTGATAGGCTTAGGATGTGGGAAACTGCCAGATGAGAAAGAGGCAAAGGCAATAAAGGAGAGTAGGGCAGGCATAAGGTTGGCTAACAAGGTTTTGTAGGGGGTAGCGTCTATTATAGGACGCGATTTAGAGCAAAGGATAGAAAGAATTCAGTTTACCAATTCAGAAAAGTTCAAACTGTGCTTGGTATTGTTCTTACATTAGATCCTAATGGCTAGTGACTCAACAAAAGCCGTTGATATGGATTAGGTGATGTTTGCAAGCAACTTGGACTTCTTTAATTCTTATCCGTGGGGACGGGTATCATTTAAGCAAACCATGGACTCCCTACAAGGGAAAGACATGGCGTTAAAGCAGTCCCAATAGGTCGGGAAGGATAAACCGAGCACGTACAATTTGTTTGTCTTCCCATGGGCAATGTAGGTAAATATTAATAGCTTTTTGTTATATTTTTTGTAATATATGTGTTTGAATTATGATATGGACTATTTTTTTACAATGTAGGGTTGGATGTATGAGGTTGTCCCTGTCTTCGCTAAGACAGAAGGGGGGGGGGGGGGAGGAAGAATTTGAATGTGCAATAGCAATTTCCTAGGATGTTGCGGTGGCATGTCGAGAAGTGTACCCATTAGGATTACGACCAAATAGACATTGAATTTGAAGCGGCTCAGGTAAGATTAAAGGATTAAGCTTTTGAATATGCAGTTGCTTTAAAATGTCGCTTCAATCTGATTGATTTTGTTTCTTATTGCAGGGAGTCGTCCGTCCCTTTCTCATCGCTATTGGGGATGAAGCAGAAAAGGAGTATGTCACATCTTTTGAAGCATTGGAGGATGAAAGAGATGAACGGATAGACCGCCTGATGAGGGACTTAGTAGGGGTCACGCATGTGAAGGCAGTTGTAGGGCTACTGCTTGAGAACGTGGTTGATGCCGAGGATAATGAAGCTCCAATCGGCGGGAGGGAGGAGGAGGAGCAGGAGGAGAGGGAGGAAGAGGTTCGTATGCCTCAGCAAATCAGTACAACAAGTACCGCTTTGCCGAGACATCGGCGTTGGGAGAATGAGGTGGTTGACCTCATAAACAACCTGTTTGAGAGTTTTACAACAACGGTTTATGACAGGTTTGACAAGATGGAAGAGCGGATGAAAAGAGTGGAGGAGAAAGTGGATAAGGTTGCAGAGAAAGTTGGTATGGTGGAGAAGGAAGTTGGTGGAGTATTAAAGGTGGTTGAAGTGCAACCTGTGCTGAAAAGAGAGAGCCGAAAGAGCAAGTTTGTCAAATCGCCTTACACGGTAGTCATACGTGGAAAGAAGAGAAAAATTAAGAAACAAATGGAGGAAGAAGCAAAAATGGAGGAGGTTAAGGAGGTTGGTGGAAGAAATGGGGCAGTGATAATGAAGGAGGGTGAGGTGCGAGGCAAAGGAAGCGGGGATGTACAAATGGAGGAAGGGGGAGGAAGTGGGCAAGCGAAAATGGACTCAAATGTCGATTTGTATAGGCTAATAGAAGAGGAAAAGAAAAAACTCTTCTATGCCTATTACAATGAATTAGGAATTGATGCCCATGTAAAGTGTAAGACAGGGGATTATAGTTGGGAATGGTTTGAATAGTTGTTGACAATGGTGAAAGATTCAGCATGCATGAAGAGTGGTGGAGATGGAGAATGAAAGCATGAAAGCATGGATTAAAAAACCGGTTTACATGCAAAGCTTGGATATGAGATTATACCTACTCCTTTGCTTTGGATTGATGAAGATTAGCTTCAAAAGGATGAAACCTCCACACTTTAACACCACCTTGAGAGGATTAGAGAGTGGCCTTGGCTAAGGAGAGAGAGCTTTTAGTTTGTGTTTGAGTGAACAAGTGAATAATGAACAAAAATGCAACCTTTTGCACTTATATATACTTGGGCTATTTTGCAATTATTTATTTTTCACTTCCAAGCCCAATAAAATCTTATTTTATAAAGGGACCCCACGAATTTAATATGCTACCCTTTGAATAATCAATATTATTCAAGGGCCCATGTAAACTAAACTAGTTTACATTAACAACCCATAAATTTACCCTTTTTTACCCTTTAACTATTAAAAGGTTATTTTTGTTCATCTCATTAATCTTAACACTTTAAGATATAATAATTAAATATAATTAATTATTGCTTGACCATTTTAACCCTTAAAATGTCACAAATTGTTTTCTATGTAACTATTACTATAGAAATCCCGTTATTACCCTTGGAAGGTGCTAGCCCTCTTCGGATAATCATTTCTCTCTCTCATCATTCTCTAACTTCTCAAGGCTATTGGTGTGACCATGTAGGTCCACCGTGGATTAGCCGTGAGCTGGTTCTGGATGAATCTGGAAACCCGTCCGGAGGCCTAACGACTATGGTAAACATCTAGCAATGTGCCATAGTCCCTAAACCACGATGAAGAAATACTTCATCGAACCCATTTCAGATCATACGTACCATGCAGGTAAAGTCCCTCCATTGAGATATCCTAATCGAGTATGGATTCATGGAACGTCAAAATCCTAAACTCGATCTTCTACCGAATTGTTGATCAATATGTCCGGAACTTGTCATCACAAACTTACTTTTGTATGACTAATAATAGACTTTGGCCAGAGATTCAGTTTTTCGACATTTATCGATGTTCGTCTAGGAACTCGAATCCGGATGGAGTCAGCGGTACTCCCGATCCTATATTTCCGAGTCAATGGATCCCCTCTTGACCATCGTTCGTTTCCGCATATGAACAACGCATGACCAAATAGGCTTTATTGTACGAAACATGATTAGTCTCGTACTTATACACCGTATGAACCATACGCATCCATATCGGATCCGACTACAATGTCTCAGGTCAAAGGACTACATCGTGCCGATATAACCAAACGATAAATCATTGACTACATGCTTTTCCAAGTGATTTGTCGTTATTCGGTCACGTTCGAAAAACAGTTCACCAACCGTTAATCCATACCAATGCCCTAGTGACATGACTATCATCGTCATCCGTACTTATATCAACTCATGATATCTTTCGGAAGCATCCGGTATGCCTACTGTACAATATAGTTGCCCAAATTTATATTGCTTCCGCAGGGAACCTTTTTCGATAATTCATTTACCTATTAAATGAATCATCTCGACAATTCATATACATACTTTATTTTAAATGCATGACTGAATAAAGGAAGCAATTTACATATATGAATTGAAGAACTCTTTCTTCTATTATTTATGATATATATAGATACAAGACAAAATACTCTGAAACCGACAACACGAATGGTTTCTAGGGCATACACTAATATACACTAACAGATGGGCAGGTGGCTTGAGGACTCGGTCAGTTATTTTCACTTAATTTTCCTTATTTTTGCTTATGTTTGCCATACTTATCATGTTGTTTTTATTTAATGCAGCACATCGATGAGGTATTGACACCGATAAGGCTACGACAGACCAGTAATGGTGATCTATTATATCCTGACCGTGCCATCACCGATGTGGCATTTGGCCAAACGCTTGTCTCGACATATCGCAATTTAATTAAAAAGGCCGTTGGTAAAGGTGCAGCAAAAGGAGCCGAGCAAAAAAGATTGGGCCCACAAGACTTGGACTACGTCCCTGATGATTTTATGTTTGATGACAGGATTATGCAGTATGTATGGGAGAAAATGCCCAAATATGGCCACAGTTGGGTAAAGGTTAAAAGAGTCTACTGCATTATCAACATCAGAGATATGCATTGGATATTAGTCGTCCCATATCTAGAGGAAGGGTTGTTGAAGATCCTTAATTGCAACCCAACTATTTGTCAAGACAAGCAGTTGGAGATCGAGTTGGAGCCACTGTCTAGGTTGTTCTCACTGCTGTTGTGTGACAACGGGATGTTTGAGCACTTCGGTGATCAAGTACTGACCGGAAAGTGGCCACTTAAGCGCTCTACCGTCCCAAAAAATGAGTCAAGGTAAATTTTGTATAAAATTAACTTACATAATACAATTGTTCTATAAGTTGATTTTAATGCTAATGTCTTCTTCCTATTGTAGTGCTGAATATGGGGCATATGCCTTGAAATTTATTCAATTTGACATGACTAACACCCCGATGGACAGCTTGAATGATGAAACAATAAGCAACTGTTGGGAGTGCTGGGCTATTGAGTGCTTCCATAGACATATGGATCCGTTTTGAGTGACTAGAACCCAATCAAAAGGTATGAAAGTTGGACTTTGAATTTTGTAGTTTATGTGATGTTAATGTTGATACTTGGGTTGTGGTGCTGATGTTGTAGGTGTCATGCTAATACAGAGGTTTACTGAAAGAGACGGACTTAGTGAACTTCTCAATCTTGCACTCCATAACTTTTTTATGTCTTTTTTTCAATTTACAAAAGCTGACGTGTCTGCAGGTGGTTGCTGGATAATTTTGCAGGTTCCTGGCAAACAATGAGAGGAAACTTCTCAAAGGCTAGTTGGCAAGACGAGGCATCTGTAATCAAGGTTGCTGGCAAGGCATGGTACCAAACAATGATCTCAGACAGTGATTAAACAGGATTCGAAAACTTCTCAGAGGTTGGTTGGCAGGATGAGGCATCTGCAATCAAGGCTACTCGGAAGACGTGGTACCAAACAATGATCTCAGACAGGGTCCTGGCAAACAGAATTCAAAAACTTCTCAAAGGCTGGTTGGCAGGAGGAGGCATCTGTAATCAATGCTACTGGGAAGGCATGGTATCAAACAATGAACTAAGACAGGTTCCTGGCAAACAGAATTAGAAAACTTCTCAAAGGCTGGTTGGGAAGAGGAGGCATCTGCAATCAAGGCAGCTGGTACCAAACAATGATCTCAGACAGTGATTATATAGAATTTGAAAATTTCTCAAAGGCTAGTTGGCAGGTCACAGGAGGGAAATGAGAATTTATGGAAGGGCAATGAGACAAAAAAAGGTACTTGGAATTGGGTTCTTTTTTGCAATTGTTTGGGTGGAGGAAATTTTATTACAATCAGAACTACAGTTAAATGTCTTAGGAATTATTGTGTTTCGGCACTATTATGGATGATTTTAAATTTAAACTTTCAATTACATTGATGTCTCTTATATTTTGATTACTGATGAATTAGAGTGATATAAATGACTTAATTTTGAGATACAAATTCTTTTCGGATTTGGGAGGGAAATGAGTGAGGTAGAAATGTATCCCAATCACAGTCATTTCAATTAATTAACTTAAAGACAGGCATAGTACCAAACAATTACATATATGAGCGACCACATATATCTCTTAAATGACCAAGAGTTTTCCAGAAATGATCGTTTAAGCGATCTAAAATCGCTTAAGCGACCAAGAGTTCTTTTACGAAGAATCGCTTAAGCGATACATAAGATCGCTTAAGCGATCATAGATCTGGGCAAATATTGATTCTACCTTGGACAAGATCGCTTAAGCAATCTAAAATCGCTTAAGCGACCAAGAGTCTTTTACGAAGAATCGCTTAAGCAATACAAAAGGATCGCTTAAGGGATCATAGATCTGCGCAGAAGATTCTGCTTGGAACAAGATTGCTTAAGCGACCAAAAGTAAAAGTCAAGAATCACTGAAGCGATACGTAAGGATCGCTTAAGCGATCTTGTTCTGGGTAGATGTTGATTCTGCCGCAGACAAGATCGCTTAAGTGATCTGAAATCGCTTAAGCGACCAAGAGTAAAAGCAAAGAATCGCTTAAGCGATCTCTTAAACGATCATCCGTGTGGGCACTTATGTATTCTTTGCTCATGACCGCTTAAGCGATCGTAAATTGCTTAAGCGACCAAGTGTAAAAGGTTAGGATCGGTTGAGATCGTAAATCGCTTAAGCGACCAAGTGTAAAAGGTTAGGATCGGTTGCGATCGTAAATCGCTTAAGCGACTAAGTCTAAATACACAGGATCGCTTAAGCGATATAGTAAATTGCTTGAGCGATCCTGTGTATTCGAATTTTATTTATTGTATTTTAGAAGATCGGTTAAGCGATTAACGCTATCTTAAACATATAAGGTGTACGATTCGTTCTCAGTAGAACATGACCGTTATTACATTTTAATTAAACATATAGTTCTTTTACGTCAGTATGAAACATATAAGGTGTAGAATGTTTACGTCTATGCTAAACATATAAGGTTTATGATTCGTTCAGTGGACCATGACCGTTATTATATTTATATTAAACATATAGTTCTTTTACATCTATATCAAACATATAAGGTGTAGAATGTTTATGTCTATGCTAGACATATAGGGTTGACAATTCGTTCAGTGGACCATGACCGTTATTATAGTTATATTAAACATATAGTTCTTTTACATCAGTATGAAACATATAAGGTGTAGAATGTTTACGTCTATGCTAAGCATATAGGGTTTATGATTCGTTCAGTAGACCATGACCGTTATTATATTTATATTAAACATATAGTTCTTTTACGTCTATATCAAACATATAAGGTGTAGAATGTTTACGTCTATGCTAGACATATAGGGTTTACGATTCGTTCAGTGTACTATGACCGTTATTATATTTATATTAGATATATAGTTCTTTTATGTCTATATCAAACATATAAGGTGTAGTATATCAGTATATTTTTTAGGAAATATACTAATATTAGGAAATATTATTAATTATTTAGGAAATATTAGTATATTTTTTTTAATTATTTCGATCCCTTAAGTTTATTAATTTCATTAAATACCCCCAGAAAAAAGTTTAAAAATTAATAGAAACACCCCCACCCACTTATACTTACCAGATTTCGGTAACCACAATCGATCGTCGCCAGAATCTGTCAGAACGGCCTATAAACGACTGGAACATGCCGATTATTCACCGATGTGGCCTTTTCTGACCATATCCACAGTGGATCTGGCTGGAAAAGGCCAGATGTGGCCGTCATGGACCGCCAAAGAAATGGCTGTGGTTGATAGTCAACGACGGCCAAATATTGGCCATCGTTGATCGAAAACGACGGCCATATATTTTACCGTTGATCTAGACTTTTACGGTCGTCGACGGCCAAATCTGGCCGTAGATCTCGCCTTTTTCGGCCAGATCCGTGGTCGATGTGGCCGTAAAAGGCCATATCGATGTCCTACCCACTAGATCTGATTGGTCTATATTATAACGGCCTATTCAGGCTAGATTCTGACGGTGGTTGTCAGAATCTAGTATCGAGGGTAGGGGGTGTTTTTGTTCATTTTTAAACTTTTTTTTGGGGGTATTTATGAAATTAATTAACTTAAGGGGACTAAAAGTAATTTAAAAATATACTAATATTTCCTAAATAATTAAACAAACAATCATTTTGGGAAAAAATAGTATATTATTGTACAGTACAAAGGAAATTAGGCATGATCGCTTAATCAATGCAAGATATCACTTAAGGAAATCATGGCTTATGTATAATGTCTCGCTTAACACTGAAATATCTATTATTTTTGTTAGTTCTTGGCAAGAAAATAATATATAAAAAATACAATAATAATATAAAATTGAACTCTGTAACCATATACTCTCCATTTTGTAGACCTAGAGGGTGCCAGAATTTTTCAGAAACTTTTTCACTATAAACAACGACTCGCTCCTCTTATCACAATAAGTTTTCTAGCATAACTGCTGTAACCTTCTTAAATA